>CM034358.1:41913310-42008418 GCA_019925275.1 Mytilus edulis
TTTTGGGGCTTTGTTGTATAGTAAACCACATATTTGAATGCTCAACAAAGAAAATATTAAAAAAACCAGGAAATTAAAAAACTTTTGAAAGTAAAAATCCCTTATCTTAAAAATTTGGTATCCACTAAAAATATTACAATCGACGAAATTACAAATGTCTCCAAAAATAATTTTAAAACCAGAAACTTGGAAAATTTTTGACAATGCCTGGAAAAAGGGTTTTTAAAATTTTTTTTAAAATTAAAAAGGGTTTCCCAAATTTGATCCCAAAATTTATTTAAAAAAAAAATATTACCAATTCTATTAGAAATTTCAAAGGAGTAGGCCCAGTAAGACCCTTTTTTGGCCCCCAAAATATAGCGTTTTAAAAAATTTGTTATAATGTAAACTTTTAGTCATTTATTGGATAGTAGAAAGGTTCTGCTACATAAATATGGGCTCTTTTTGACAATACAATGCACATATATTGAGAACTAGCACCCTTAATTCATGCTAAATTACTGAAATCTTCACAATTCCAGCATTTTAGTTAAATTTTAGACAGTTTCCGTGAAAAAAATATTGAAATGGAAGTTGTATTTGATGATAATACATAACATATATAAAGATTGAGGATGAACACGGATGCGGCCATTTTTCGTTTTTGACAAAAACCATCTGAAAAGTGACATTTTTTTCGCATATTTGGTAGATTTCTCATATTTGAGCCTGAATCGGATCGTTTTTAATGACTAAATAAGTTAAAATCTTTCACATAAATTAATTGCATCATATGAAATAGACACTTAAGTGTTTAAAAAGTGGTCAAAATCTTTCGTCAGATGAAACTGAAATTTGAGGCCAAAATCGGTCCTTACCGGACGTACTCCTTTGGTGATAATATCATTTAAGGTTATATTTGCTATTTATAGATAAACCGGTATCAGATTCAACGAAGGATGCAGAGGAGTCATCACCGGAAGTAAAACAACAAGAGTTAAATGGTAAGTCATAGTTTTTATACGCCCGTCTTTTAGACGGGACGTATTATGGTATACCGTTGTCCGTCTGTCGTCCACACTTCAGACAATAACTCAAAAACACTTTCACCAATTTCCATGAAACTTTGGTGAATTGTTTATATCTATTGACGTAAGCTCCCTTTCGTTTTTTTTTAATTTCAGATTTTAAGTTTTTTGATTTATGGGGCTTTATTCATAAAAAAGGGGGGATTTTCAACACTTCGGACAATAACTCAAAAAGGCTTTCCCCAATGTCCATGAAACTTTGGTGAATTGTTTATATCTATTGATGTAAGCTCCCTTTCAATTTTTATAAATTTCAGATTTTAAGTTTTGGATTTATGGGGCTTTATTCATAAAAAAAGGGGGATTTTCAACACTTCGGACAATAACTCAAAAAGGCTTTCACCAATGTCCAAGAAACTTTGGTGAATTGTTTATATCTATTGATGTAAGCTCCCTTTCAATTTTTATAAATTTCAGATTTTAAGTTTTGGATTTATGGGGCTTTATTCATAAAAAAAAGGGGATTTTCAACACTTCAGACAATAACTCAAAAAGGCTTTCACCAATGTCCAAGAAACTTTGGTGAATTGTTTATATCTATTGATGTATTAGCTCCCTTTCAATTTTTATAAATTTCAGATTTTAAGTTTTGAATTTATGGGGCTTTATTCATAAAAAAAGGGGATTTTTAACACTTCGGACAATAACTCAAAAAGGCTTTCACCAATGTCCATGAAACTTTGGTGAATTGTTTATATCTATTGATGTAACAAATAATACTTAATAAAATCTGATGAAAACATAAAATTTGTAAAATCTTTAGTTCAATTTAAAACATTAAATTTCTTGTAAAAAATAGGTTCCATGAATGTCATACGTTTGTACTATTATTGAATTGTTGCAAGGATGAAAGCACATTAGCAGTCCCTGAGATACTAACTGTTCCCTGAGGCACATATCATTTTATGATAAAATTTTTATACGCCCGTCAAAATTTTGACGGGACGTATTATGGTATACAAATGTCCGGTGTCCGTCTGTCCGGCTTTAACATGTCGGACCGTAACTTGAGAACGACTTATCCAAATTTCATGAAACTTTATATAGTTGTTTCTTATGATGGTCAAATGATCTGTATACTTTTTGGTGAAAATAAGATTTAAACTTTTTGAGTTTGTAACTAAAACAGGGGGGTGGTTTTTTTCACATGTCGCACCGTATCTCAAAAACTTTTCTTGATTATTGCTTAAAACTTTACACACTTCTTAGTTATATTAATATTAATATCTGTATACTTTTTGGTGATGATTCAAAATTTCATTTTTGAGTTTTTGAGTATTTTGTAAAAAAGGGGGAGGTTTTTTTTACATGTCACGCCGTATCTCAAAAACTTTTCTTGGTTATTGCTTAAAACTTTACACACTTCTTAGTTATATTAATCTAAATATCTGTATACTTTTTGGTGATGACTCAAAATTTTATTTTTGAGTTATTGAGTATTTTGTAAAAAAGGGGAGGTTTTTTTTTACATGTTGCGCCGTATCTCAAAAACAATTTATGATTATTGCTTGAAACTGTACACACTTCTTTGTTATACTAATTTAAAGATCTGTATACTTTTTGGTTTGATTCAAAATTTTATTTTAGTGATATTTGTAAAAAAAAAACAGGGTGGGAGGGTTTCACATGTCCCGCCGTGTCTCAAAAACAATAAATGGTTATTGCTTAAAACTTCCTCAGAAACTATTTATGATTATTGCATAAAACTTCCACACAAGATGTTGGGCGTATCATGCGCTCATGGCGCAGCTGTTTATTACTATCTAAGCTATGGATAAAAATCAAATACTGTTTTTGCATATAGGATGTTTTACTCTGGTTAAAATTGGTTGCAATTGAAATCACAAATGATACCTTAGCATTGCAGCTTTTTTTTTATAGAGTTCTGTTTCGGTGGAAGGGTTGAGCGCAATAAAAAATGTTATAAAACAATCTAGTCTACAATAGCACATAATAAGTGAACAAGTGACAACATGAAAATCCTAACATATGACTAAATATTCCTTAAATGTTAAAGGGTGTCATTTTATGAAAAAAATAAGGAAATCAAGTCTCCTAAACATTAATCAATATGATCATCTTGTGAATATTCTAAACAATAAAAAGGTAATAATCATTATCCACCATATTAAGCACCATTTGAACAACTTTTGCATACATCTTTGTATAATTTAGTATGGATTCCTTACTGTGTTCAACAGAATCTAACTATGAGCAATATACCCCAAGAAAATTACGTTCTTTCAAACTACTATAAAATTTGGAAATCAGCCATAGAACTACTAAAACCCATAATCATATATCACTTTCCTTATATTGCATTTATTAAGAAGAATTCTATGTTATATGCCAATGTTAATGATATTTGTTTTTTATGCTAAATATTGAAAAGCTGAACTAGGTTTAATCATAAGTGTCTTCTTCACTGTAATCACTGTCCTCATCATCAGAAAAATCCTCATTTTCATTCTCAGAAGAGGCCTCCTCATCATCAATGAAATCCTCATCCTCATCATCAATGAAATCCTCATCTCCATCATCAATGAAATCTTTATCTTCATCATCAATGAAATCCTTACTTTCATCACCTACTTCCTCATTTAGATCATAACTTTCAGTAGAGTCACTTTCACCATCTTCACTTTCCCTGTTATCTTCTTGCTGCTCCTCATTGTCATTGTAGTCTTTTTTGCCATTTTTATACGCCCGTCGTCTTTCAAACAACGGGCGTATCATTCGCTAAAGCGCAGCCCTTTATTGAAAGTCGCATGGTATTTCTGTCTGTTTGTCTCAGTTAGAAGGTAAGTCATAGTTTTTGAAAGTCACATGGTATTTCTGTCTGTTTGTCCCAGTTAGAAGGTAAGTCATAGTTTGTGAAACTCACATGGTATTTCTGTCTGTTTGTCTCAGTTAGAAGGTAAGTCATAGTTTGTGAAACTCACATGGTATTTCTGTCTGTTTGTCCTAGTTAGAAGGTAAGTCATAGTTTGTGAAAGTCACATGGTATTTCTGTCTGTTTGTAACAGTTAGACTGAAAGTCATGGTTTGTGGAAGTCACATGGCATTTCTGTCTGTTTGTCCCAGTTAGACTGTAAGTCATGGGTTGTGAAAGCCTTTTTTCATCATTGAATAGTAGAGAAATATATAGATTTTGAAAAACATTTAATGCATTACCCTCTACAACCAAAAAAAAAGTTCTGTAGGAGTTATACATTATTCAAGAAGTAGACAATATTAAAATTGAACAACCTTATTTGTTCTAAATCCAAGTATGAAATCTTGTAAGTTTATGGGACATCTATATATTTATCAGATGCTTTTATATTTATTTTATAGAACAAAGAGCTAAGGAAGAAGAAACTAGGCAAGGTAATTAGCAAATATTATTTGTCTAGGTAGGGTAAATATCAAATGTTATTTCACTATGCAAGGTAAATATCAAGTTGTATTTGACAAGGCAGGGTGAATATCAAATGTTCTTTCACTATGCAGGGTAAATATAAAATATTCTTTCACTATCCAAGGTTTAATATCAAATATTATTTGAAATTCAGCAATATTTTGGCTATTTCTTTATGCCTGACTTAACGGGATTACAATCTGTGGTATGACTGCCAATGAGACAAATGAGGTATGAATTAAAATTTATAGGTCACTGTAAGGCATTCAACAATGAGCTAAACCCATTACACATATTAAAGCTATTTAAATGTTAAACAGTCGTAAGAGATAAGCAATGGCCTGATTTATGTACAAATAAAAAAAAGAAATAGGATATTCAGCAATAAACAACTACCACTGAATTAAAGTCAAAGGCTTACTTTAGACATGCAGAATGTGGGGGTGTTAAACATGTTTGCTGGTGCCAAACCCTCTCCCTAACCTTTGGAAGTTGTGTAACAGTACAACATATGAACAAACTATATTAAAATATCTAACCGACATGAAATTACACCATAGTGCTCAAAATGGTGTCCAACAACAATCATTCAATCAACCTATTACATATTTCAAACTGTTGAGTGTACTAAAAATGAAATAAAAACCATTTCAGACAACACACATAACAGTATAAGACCTATACTTAGATGATTTTTATTTGCCTTTTTACAGAAACACCAAAAGAAGAAACCAAAGAAGGTAACTTAAGTTTTTAGTTTCTTGAAAAAAGAAAAGTTAAAAATATCATTTTTCCTTAGACAGGCACTGAGTTGCTGAGTCATTATTTTTGGTAATTGGCCTAGTATACCTTTACTTAAGGATGTCTGCTGCTCAGTTTCAAAAAAATAACTTTCCACAAAACTAGTATATATTGATAGGGATTTAATTGAGGAATCAAAAAAGCAAAAAAAATATAGGGGTCAATGTGTTTGTTTTAGAGATATTAGTCATTGGAATTATGGCGGGAAAATGTTCTCTCTTGATTTTTCATAGCTTTATCATTGACCAGTTAAAGCTCTAAAAAACTATTAAAAATAAATAAGATTTAATAAGACTTTTACAAATGACTTATAATTATACATGTAAAAGATAAATAAAAAGAAAATGGGGGTTCATTGGCAATTTTTTTTAAAGGCATTCAAATGGATAAAACCAGAGGATTTCGAAAATCTGACAAAAATTCCAAAACATGACAAGCAAACATCCTTAATCAGCATTCTAGCAATAGCATTCAATAGTATATGATCAGAATTCTTAAAATATGCTGTTGAAAAGCAGTTTTGCTGTCTTCATAAAATAGCCTCACCACAGGCAATTTTTTATAGCTGGGATGAGAGTTACTTAGGGTATGTGAACACACTAATTTCAATGAATAGATCTCCTTGACAGAGTAGGAATCAGAATGATGAGGAAAATGTGTTTAACCTCATAATAAAAAATTAGAGAATATTTGAATTTTTCTATGTATGGCATTCTGATATTTTTATAGAAGAAAAAACAGATGAGCAGCCTTCTACAGGTACAAAATATATCTAACCAGATCTAGCTTATAATTTAAGTTTTATTGGGTTCATTGTTTACGAATGGTTTACTTTACAATTGTTGTTTAGGCATTGATCATTCATTTTTTGTTTGGGAAGCATGTATTAAAAACTAATGATTCAAAATCTTGAAGAAAGAAAAAGGACTTTAAAAGAGAAATAATCAGAGAAAATCCATTGCAAATTAGAAGATAAATAAAAAAAAATACATTAAACTCAAAAATATATCTATATGGAAAAAAAAAACTACGGAGAAACAAATTGTTTTCGGGGTAGGGGGATGTGCTACTTTCTTTCTAGAAAAGATGAATGATCTGTTCCCAATAGCTTGTTAACTTCAGAACTGTGTAAATCGCAGGCTTAACCTATAATTGCTTATATCCTTAACATTTAAATTCTGATGGATAGGTGTCTGTCTAATTGGCAATCACCATCTCCTTATGTATATGAAAAATAATTATGTTTTTGTAAAGCTTTTGTGTACGAGTGTATCCTATTTTGTTGAATATTGGAAACTAATATAAATTTTGAGCATTAGTCATTTTGTTAAATGTTGGAAACTAATATGAATTTTATTTGATTTAATCGTGTTGAAAACAATTATTAAATATTTAAAAATTTGTTATTTCTAAACTAATTAATTTATTATCGTCATATTTGCCCGTCAAGTAAAATACAGATTGATTTTTATGTATTTACTGTGGATTCGGTTATTTTCGTGGGTAACAATTTTTGTGGATTGAGGAAAACTTTTCGTGGATATTTTAATTTCATTGTTTTGGCAAAATCTGCATATATTCCTTTAGAAAATTTGTAATTCGTTGAACATTAAATTCATGGTTCCCCTGTACCCATGAAATCAGAGAAAATTGGTATCCAACGAATATCAATGAATCCACGGTATAATTTTGTTTAACATTAGAAGATTCAGAATATCTGACAAAAAGTCAAAAACAAGAGTAGCTAACATCCTGAAATTTAACATAGTTGTATATTTTTGTAGTAACTCTAAACTTCTGTAAGTTTTAATGTCTTTAAGGTGGTACCTAACACTACAGGGAGATAACTCTGGTAAAATCAGCTAAATGTTTTAATTACATTGTATTGTTAAGGAAATATTAAGCTTCTCAATGATCAAAATAAGTGTTTTTCAAATTGCTATATATCCAACCAAATTTTTCTGAGAAAGTGATTGGTTCAAGTTTTTTTAAATTTTTACATTTTTTGTCAAAAATACGTCAAACTAAATATTTTGTCAAAATTTTATGAAAATTAAACAAGCCAAATTAATTTTAAATAGTCAAGGTGTTAGATACCACCTTAATAGCAAGAAAATCACAAATGTAAAATAAATATATTAACAATTTTTTTTCAGTTGCTATGATCACTTTAATATAATTGTTTTGTATGTTAATCATTGTGGTATATAGACATAGTAAATATGTTTTGTTTGTGATTACGATTAAAGTAAAATTAGAATCAATTTTGAGATACCGTTTCGTTATGCATGTCCACTTATTTAAGCAAACACAAAATACGTAATGCTACCTATTACTGTTTAAGAAGTATATGTGGTAAGATGTGAAATTATGCGTAGGAACTATTTTGTTTAAAATATGTACTTTTATTTTATGTTCTTTATGACCAAGCCTAAATTAGTGGAAGTTCAAAATTACAATTAAACAATAAAATTGAAAAATAAATGATTGAACTTAATTTCAATTTGTAACAAAATTGAGAACTGGTATTCCTGAAATATTACAGTATGTTTTTTTTCTTTTCTTTAAATTTTCTCTACCAATTTTTGCTTTTTACAGAAGAAAAAACAGAAGAGCAGCCTTCTACAGGTACAAGATATATCTCATTATTTATAGCTTATAATTTTAGTTGTAAATGGGATATAATAGACTAATACTCTTACTTTTCGAGTTCTTACTTTGTTTGGAAAATTCTCTCTATGACTGACTAATTTGTTCTTTGTAGAATTTTAAGACCATTATTCTCTATTCTTTTTAATTCAGCATTAAATTATTCCCTATTCTTATTTTTTTTAGCCTTATTTTTACTTTTCTCTTTTTTTTGGGCTATTTTGATCTGTTCTTTATTATTTTTCTTCTGTTTCTTCTGGTATTTTAGCTCACCTGGCCCAAAGGACCAAGTGAGCTTTTCCCATCACTTGGCGTCCGTCGTCGGTCGTCATTGTCTGTCGTTAACTTTTACAAAAATCTTCTCTGAAACTACTGGGCCAAATTCAACCAAACTAATGGCCACAATCATCATTGGGGTATCTAGTTTACCCGGTCAACCAACCAAGATGGCCGCCATGGCTAAAAATAGAACATAGGGGTAAAATGCAGTTTTTGGCTTATAACTCAGAAACCAAACCATTTAAAGCAAATCTGACATGGGGTTAAATTGTTTGTCAGGTCAAGATATATCTGCCCTGAAAATTTGAGATGAATCGAACAACCAGTTGTTGGGTTGCTGCCACTGAATTGGTAATTTTAAGGAAATTTTGCTGTTTTTGGTTATAATTTTGAATGATATTATAGATAGAGATAAACAGTGAAC
This sequence comes from Mytilus edulis, assembly GCA_019925275.1. Taxonomy (NCBI): domain Eukaryota; kingdom Metazoa; phylum Mollusca; class Bivalvia; order Mytilida; family Mytilidae; genus Mytilus; species Mytilus edulis. The sequence goes on from CM034358.1 coordinate 41,921,931, forward strand.
AGCAATAATGTTCAGCAAAGTAAGATTTACAAAAAAGTCAACACGACCGATATTTTTCATAATTTTTTTTTAGATTTTTAGGAAATATTTTCCACTGTAGTTACTGGGCCAAGTTCATTATAGATAGAGATAATTGTAGCAACAAGAATGTTTGGTAAAGTAAGATCTATAAACACATCACCATCATCAAAACACAATTTTGTTATGAATTTATCTGTGTCCATTGTTTAATATGCACATAGACCAAGGTGAGCGACACAGGCTCTTGAGAGCCTCTAGTTTTATTTTTGCCTATTTTCCTGTTTTCTTTCTTCTTGCATATTTTCCTCTGTTCTTTTTTAGCCTGTAACTCTATTCTTTATTTTTTTTAATCTTTTTTTCTTCAGTCTTTTTTTAGCCTATTTTTTATTTTTATGCCCCACCTAAGATAGTAGAGGGGCATTATGTTTTCTGGTCTGTGCGTCCGTTCGTTCGTCCGTCTGTCTGTTCGTCCGTTCGTTTGTCCGTCCGTCTGTCCCGCCTCAGGTTAAAGTTTTTGGTCAAGGTAGTTTTTGATGAAGCTGAAGTCCAATCAACTTGAAACTTAGTACATATGTTCCTTATGATATGATCTTTCTAATTTTAAAGACAAATTAAACTTTTGACCCCTATTTCACGGTCCATTGAACATAGAAAATGAAAGTGCGAGTTTCAGGTTAAAGTTTTTGGTCAAGGTAGTTTTTAATGAAGTTGAAGTCCAATCAACTTGAAACTTAGTACAAATGTTCCCTATGATATGATCTTTTTAATTTTAATGCCTAATTATATTTTTTACCCATTTTCACGGTCCATTGAACATGGAACATGGGGCATCCGTGTACTTTGGACACATTCTTGTTTAAGGAGGCTCTCGGGTACAAGATTTTCAGAAAAAAATTAAACATTATTTTTATGCCCCACCTACGATAGTAGAGGGGCATTATGTTTTCTGGTCTGTGCGTCCGTTCGTTCGTCCTGTCCGTCCGTCCGTCCGTCTGTCCCGCTTCAGGTTAAAGTTTTTGGTCGAGGTAGTTTTTGATGAAGTTGAAGTCCAATCAACTTCAAACTTGGTACACATGTTCCCTATGATATGATCTTTCTAATTTTAATGCCAAATTAGAGATTTTACCCCAATTTCACGGTCCACTGAACATAGAAAATGATAGTGCGAGTGGGGCATTCGTGTACTGAGGACACATTCTTGTTTATTACAAATTTTATTAATTACCTTGAGTAGCTGTTACTTTATCATATGGTACAAAAATTATTCCAAAAATTTAATTCATGTTGGCCCCAGGTGACTTTTAAAATGTAGATATCATTGAAAAAGCTCCAAATTATCTCCCTTTTGTGCAAAAATGCCATTTTTTTGGCATTAAAATTGAAATATCTTTTTAAACTCATCATAGCCTTTTTGTGCTAATGCGGCGTAAAGCAACCAACAATCAATCAATTAAACTCATCGGTGACCTATATTTTTTATTGTTGTTTTCGAATAAGCAGTGTACATTAACTAAGTAATTGTAAAATTTAAGCGAAATTCTGTAATTTAGGTTTTTTTTATTTCGATATAACCGCTATTTCTCCTATTAGTTCAACAGAAAAAAAGGACATTAACAAAAATGTATGCTTCTTTTGAAAGCAGATTGTGGGCGTAAATGAACGGTGACCCAATTTTTTTATTTCATTTTTTTATTACGGATAAGATAAAGTTCATTTATAGAAAAATATAGCGAAATCCTATATTGAATAAAAAAATGATTTAGACCCGTGAATCCCCTTAAGCCTGTTTTTCTACCCAAATTTTTTGGCTTTTTTTTTTCTGCATGTTTTGCCTATTATTTTTGATTCTGACTAAACCCCATGGAGACCCTTTTTTGTTCTTATTTTATAATCTTTTGTTATAGTTTTTGACTCTTTTAGTTGTATACAGAAAACTAATCTTACAGATTAACCTATTATCTTTTTATGTTTTTGTTTTAGCTTTTAACTTCTGCAAATTGTAGACTAATGCCATTTGTACTTTTTATTATGATTCTTTTTCTTGATATGTTATTGGTAGATTGTAGATTAATTTGTGTCCTATACCTCAAAAACTTTTTTTTTTATGAAAAAAAACATGAAAATTAAAGATGAAATATAATATACAAATAAGTTTATTTGTAAATGAAGTATGAAAAACCCATTGCAATTCAATGTGCAACAATTTGTCATTTGTCTGAATGTAAACAACAAATGTGACATGCTGAAAAAGAAATTCTGAAATCATATGAGCATGCAGGTTTATGCACAATTAAAGACAATTGTGACTGAAAATGTAAAAGATAAAAATTTTCTCATGTTTAAGGTGGTAGCAGAGACATTTTAATAGAAACCACTTTTCTTGATTTGAAAATAATGCCAATGCAAAGAACACATCACATTTACTCAGTAAAAGACTTGATTGAACTTAACAAATTTTTCACAAAACACAAACCTTGGAATACAATTTTATATCATGTTTTCGTCAATATGCTAACAAATGAATTATTTTTACAGAACAAAAAACAGACGAACAGCCTTCTACAGGTACAAAATATATCTAATATCATATTTAGTCAATATAACTAAACTGTGGATTCATTTATTTTTCGTGGGTATCAATTTCTTTGGATTGAGGAACAATTGTATTTTCTTTGATATTTAAATTCTAAGTTTTGCACTAGTTTGTTTACACACCTTTACAAAATTTATTAAACATTTATATTTCTGATTTTCCTATACCCACAAAATTTGTGGTTTATTATTACCTATACCCACAATTTTAGTGGTTTACCTATACCCACAAATGTAGTGGTTTTCCTATACCCACATATTTGTAGTTTACCTATGCCCGCAAAAATTGTGGTTTACGTATAAGACCAAAATTTGTGGTAACCTATACCCCAAAAAATTGTGGTAACCTATACCCACAAAATTTGTGGTAACCTATACCCACAAAATTTGGTACGTACCTCATGAATAATAAGGAATCCACAGAAATTTTTATATGGCAGGACTGTAGACTTTGTAGCTGTTTGTTCTTCTTGATTAAGTTCTTTTTGTTTTTATCAAAAGCAGACTATAGGTGCATGTATACTAATTCAGCTTTGTTGCTTTTTGTTATAGCTTTAACTTTAGTTTTATAGGACAGACTATGGACTTATTGAGTTCTGAAGCTTTTTGTTATAGCCTTAACTTCAGTTGTATACTTTTCAACTGGACAGACTATAGACTAATTCAGTTTCAGTAGCTTTTTGTTATAGCTTTAACTTTAGTTGTAAAGGGCAGTGTAAAATGTTGATTGTTTTTAGCTTTTGTCATTATCTTTTAATTGGGAAAAGCAGACTAGAAACTAATCAAGTTTTAATAGCTTTTTGATATAGCTTTAACTTCAGTTATATTAAGGGCAGACTAGTAACTGATTAAAATTTGACAGCTTTTTGATATACATGTAGCTTTAACTTCAGTTGTCTCATTGGCAATCATAGCACATCTTATTATTTTAATTATTCTGTCTGTGTTATAGTGTTTTTAAACTTCAATTGGATAGGACAAATTGATAGACATTTTTTCAATTCTTTGTTGCTTTTTGATGTAGTTTTCACTTTAGGTGAATTAGACAGATTATAAATTCATTTATAATTACTTTTTATCCTGCAATTTGTAAAAGACAGACTATAGACTAATTCAGTTCTTTCTAGCTTTTTTTGTCCCAACTCGAAGAAGTTCTCACAAATAAAAATAATTTACATCTTTTGTAGCTTTTTAAAGGTTTTTTTTAAACCTCAGTTAAATAGGGCATGTATAGACTTATTTAATTCAGACTTCTTTGTTTTTTGTTGGATCTGTAGTCAATTTTTAAGGTCAAACTAAACACTAATTCAGTTCTTAGAGTGATTCTGGCTTTTCTGACTTTCTCTCAAATACAACTTTTCTCTGCTAGGTATGTTTTTCTGCTTTTAAAAATAACTAAAAGTGTTCACACTAGGGCATTTTAGCATCATAGTATTTTGATGCTATATTTCTTGAATATGAGACTATCTGAATTGATTTCTTATATAGGTAGTGTAATGAATGTGATGTTACAATTTTTAGAAAAAAAAGATTATATTTGAAATTTCCATTTTTACCAAGATGACATTTCAAATATCTCAGAAAAACACTATCTGTATTTGGTTTAAAAGCAGAAATGACTTTAACCAATGTTTTTTAACCAATACTTTTTTTTTGTTCAAATTTTATCAGGAGCATATAATGTACATTAGAAATACTATTAAAATCAAAAAGGAAATATTCCAGCACTCTATCACTTTCTGTAATGTCATCATACTTGGTTGTAATTTTTGCTAATGAAAATATTAACTGTATGTTTTTTTTTATGACTATTTGTTCAACATAGTAAGCCTATTTTATATGCAAATATACACCTTTTTGTCAATTGTGTAAAGTAATGAAAGTTATAGCTTAAACTGTTGATTACAGAAGAATCCAAAGAAGAACAATCTAAAGAAGAACAACAAGAAGGTAAACCGTGCATGCACAATCTCAGTAGTGTATAACCTTAATCTGTCTATCTTGTAGAAGTCTATATTGTACTAGTATACTTATTTATTAATTGGTGCATATTTCTTTTTATTAAAAAAACAATTACAGTTTGTTACTAAGGATTCTACATTATTTTTGGTCTACTATAACTATTTTACATGTTAGTAACAAGAGCTTTCAATATAAGAGTATATATAAATGTTTATTTACAAAATGTAGAATTAATTAAAGCATCTTATTAACAGTTAGCCTAAAATCTTCATGGCAGACAACATCATTTCAGTTTCACTCAGTCATTTTGATTGGTATGCCCTTGCCAAACACAGATCAAGTTTGAATTTGGCTAGTGTTACTTTTACTGTTTTAGATTTATGTCCCTTTACAAATGGAAAAATTGCTAATTTTTTTTCTATTCCATTCGCTATTTTCATGTCTCTTCAACCAACTGTTATAAACGTTATATAAAATGTTTTTACAAGAAACAGATCAATTTTCAAATTTGGGTAGCGTCACTTTTACTGTTATTGAATTATGTCCCTTTAAACCATTATATGCAAGCTGTGACATCATCTGTGTTTCATGGACATGCATTTCTTTTATTTATATATGTTTTACTACAGTTTACACAATACTCCACAAAGATATACACATGTATTCAAGAAAAAAACTGATTTATGTAATAGGTAAACAAAAAGGAACATTATCTGATTCTGAAAATCAGAAAGAAAGGGAACAGTCTGCAAAATCTCAAAAAGCCCAGGAACAGTCTGACAAAAATGGAGATCAGACTGAAAAATCAATTTCAAAAAGTGAGCAGTCTGCAGAGTCTCAAAAAGAGCGGGAAAAATCAGCAAAATCTCAAAAAGAAGGGGAACAATCAAAATCTCTTGAAAAAGAGAAATCTGATTTAGATAAACAAAAAGAAACTAAACAATCAGGTGAAACAATCAAAGAAGGTACAACAGCACTGCTTGTCCTTTAGTTGACCTTGACCTCCATCATTATATTTATTTAGACTAACCAAGTTGTAGATTATATGGTGCTTAAAGAAGATGTTTAGTTAAAAGTAAAAACACAAAAATACTGAACTCCGAGGAAAATTCAAAAAGGAAAATCAAAAATCAAAAGGCAAAATCAAAAGTCCAAGCACATCAAACGAATGGATAACAACTGTCATATTCCTGACTTGGTACAGGCATTTTCTAATGTAGATGTAAATGACCTTGTACTTTTTAGCTATAGTATACAAGAATTATCTTTAATATACATACACCTATATATATGTTAGCGGCAATAGGTGAAATTAGGCATTAAGCTTAAATCCTAGGCAATAAGCTAACGCCTAGGCAGTAAGTCTATTGCCTTAATGATGTTAGGCATTAGTCTTAAATCCTGAAAAAATATGTGCAGGCATTAAGCTTAATGTCTAAAACATAAATGCGAGTAAATAAAAGACATTTATTCATTTAAATAACAATATATTTGTAAAATAATAACATTATGAGAACTGGGGCCTGTTTATCGAAACTGTCATAAGATCGATCCTATAAGATATTCTTAGGACAGAAATTATGATAAAATTAGGACCGACTTACGACAAGTCTCAGCATGCACATTGAAGCTATCTGAGGATTATCTTAGCTAGGATGTCCTAACCGCGTATTGACGTAAAAAATAGCAAATGAAAAAAATTAATATTGTATCAAACTTAACCAACAACTTTAATTTAAAAACCGACTAATTATTAGAAAATAAATATTAGTTTTAAATTATAATAATTTGTACATTGTAAACTATATGAAACAAAACATAAGTTAAAAAAATAACTACGTTTTATATTAGAATTGAACAAACTAACTGCGAATAGTTAAAATTTTACATATAATCAGTAAAATCATGCTTTGAGGGAGCTGAAATGGAACACTCCACAAGAGACTGAAAATAAAATCACTAATAAGATATGTTATCTATATTAAAATAATAATCTAAAAATATGAAAACTTGATAAAAATTTGTGTTCAAATAATTTTGTTATCACAAAAACACTTACTTATCCTATAAAAAAAAAATTGAAAACTGGTGTGAGCAAAAAAATCACATTTTAATTTTGTCTACTTTTGAACAGTTTAAATCAGCTCGACTACAGTGAAGTGAAATTTTTTCAAATAAATATTAAAATTGTTTTATAGAATCCCCCCCTTGTTTAATTGGATTATAACAATCACTTTTTTAAATCTTTTTAATATTTTGTAATATCACAAAAACATGAAAAAAGTATGTGTAAATTCTGTTTTTTAACTGCTAAAATCATTAAATAAACTAACTAAATTTGAAGATCTGTCAAATGAATGTATATTTACACATGTTATATTAGAAATAAATTAATTAACTCCTTTATATCAAGAATAAATCACCAAATATGCATTAATTATAGATTTCACTTATTGCCTAAAATTATGTTCGGCAATAGGATGAATAATCATCATAAGATTTCAGGTAATAAGCTTAATGCCTGAAAATTTCAGGCAATAACTTAATGCCTAGGCGTTAGCTTATTGCCTAGGATTTAAGCTTAATGCCTAATTTCACTTATTGCCGCTAACATATATATACATTATATATAACTTATAGATTGTCTATGCTAAAAACACTTATATTCTGTCTGTCATAAGGAAGTGGGGGTTGGATTCCCTATTGCATATCTTCATATTTCCCTTATAAATTGAAATGGCTAGAATATACTGTTATACTACTACCTTTTTTGCAACTGAGCAAATGCATATATATCTGGAATTTGGCCTTAGATTTTTGGCAGAAAGCTTTCTCTATGGCAATGGCACCATATTTTTATATCATTTTTGTCATTTCAAAACAAATAAGAGCTAATGATGATAGATTTGTGAATCAGAATGGTTCAACTAACAGAAGTTGAAATCATCTTACTTTTTTCATCTACAGAGTTTAAATTTTTATCTCTCTCTATCTCAAATTGGTATTTACTGAACAATCTGAATGCATTTAAACAGTTCTAAGAAGATATTAATTTGTTTATTTGGTATGCTGTTGTTTTTTTAATTATGTATTGTAGACTTCAATGGCTGGAACACTCAAAATGACCACAAAAAGTAAAAAATTAATCATTTTGAATATTGAAAAAAAAATTGTAAGAAAAATGTTATAACAGAAATTAATACAAAATGTCTGAAAATGCTAACTGTTTTCATAGGGGTTGCATTAAAATCCCACCAAACATCATTAAAATCCCACTGGAATTCATCGAGATCTCATTTGGATTCTATTGAAATCTCAGTGGAAATTGCCCAGAATCCCAGTGGAATTTATAAATTATCAATGAGATTCCACTGGAATCATCTGAAAACCCAGATAAAATTGCCCAATGGAAACCAGTTGAATTCTAATGCATGGAGAACTTGAATGGGATTCCAGTGGAATTTCACTGACCAATTTTTGTAGGGTGAAGTAATACAAGAATTTGAGTTGGCTATTGTGTTCCAGTTACTGAAGTTATAATCTTTATACTAATATATATTAGTGCCAAATTGTATTTTTTGTTATATAAATATATTTTTTGTGTATGTATAATGCATGCTCTGATTGTAATGTAGCCTAATAGTAAAATATGTTTTGTAATATCCTATGCTTGCTTCAGGTAATGGTTTCTTTGTTGTATATATTTTAATAGAGGAAAAAGGTGACCTTAAAGTACTTCAAGGTCAAGTTCTTATAGGAATTTAACTGTTTGCAAGAAAATGTGGAGTATTTGTTTGGATAGAATGATAATCATAATTTGAAAAAAAGTTTTAACAATTAATTTTGTTTTTTTACAGGATTTTTTTCTTCTGAAAAAAACCCAACCCCAACATGTTTTCAGCTTTCAGATTTCAGTATAGTTCCAGCTTAGGACCGATGCCTTTGTACAGATTTCCAATATTCTTTAATTGCTTCATTTCATTTTCCTCCCTAGCTTTTATGGAAAATAATAAAAAAAGTTGTCTCTTTCAGGTTCTTAATTATACCATTAACTTATAACTTTTACAATTCATAAAAACACCTTAAGGGGGTAGACCTTGGTTCAGGGAGATAACTCTTTAAATCAGTTAAGCGTTTGTAAAAGTCAAGTTCATCAATGTTTTTTAAGCATTTACCTGAAACAGATTATAAATAATCTATGTAACCTAGAAGCTTAGAATATGTTTTTGAAAGTGGTTGACACAAACATACTGATGATTTTATGAGTTATCTCCCTTAACCTAGGTCTACCTCCTTAATTGAAGAGACCAATAATACAGTCAAAATATCAAAGCAATTTTTTTGCTAATACTTTTTCAGCACCTTGCTCTTTTTACACAGCTTTGTTGATGTATTTAAAAGTGAATTGTCTAGTTAATTGCTGTCATATTCTTTTTGATATTGATCTTAACACCCACAATGACTTAATTGAGATGCTGTCGAAAAAAAATTAGTTTCATTGAATTTGATAATTTATATAAATAATGTTTATCACCTTAATTTCCTGGGACCAAATAATCATAGAAATTTCAATTTATATATAATAATTTGAAATTTTTTAACATTTTTCAGAAAAACAAGAGGAAGCACCAAAAGAAGAAAAAACAGGTAATAAGAATACATTAATTTGAATTACAATCTCCCTTTTCACCTTTGAGGATCCATCAATGCTCCAGACTAAGTTCTGTGTTTGTAGACATTTTGAACCCTCCATTTTTGCCTTTATATAATGCACAACTCCAAAAGTTGGAATGCTGGAGTTTCATTGGCTGTCAAAATTATGAACATTTTAGAGCAGAAAGGCTTCAACTATTACATATTTCTCCTTTACAGGCCAGATGTAGTTTAAGTGAAGACATGAAAAAATATATGTAGCTGTTGAAAATATAAATATTTGGTTTTTCTACAGGTAAATTTTATCTGATTTCTGTTGGCAAATTATGAGAAATCAGCATAATGAACTACAATACAAAAATTGTGCATAAAAATACCAATATTGTAAAGCATTATAAGAAAGATTGAATATATGATATATGATTTACAGAAGAAGAAACAAAAGCCCCTTCACCAAAGCCATCTGAAACAGAGGCTAAGCCCTCTGAAAGTGAGGCTCAGCCTCAGTCTGAAACTGAGGCTAAGCCTGAGGAACAGCAGCAAGGTTTGTCAAACCTCCTGTATTATACTTGTTTTCCTAACCAGAAAATAATCCATTTATCCTGTTACCTTGCTTGCTAATAATTTCTAAAAAAGAAATTCTTATGTAGCTAAATAAAAATTAAGCTAAAGTAAAACAATTAATTGAATGAACATGAACAGTATTGTTTATTACAATTATAGTAATATATATATTTAGGAAAAGTTCAAGCTCATGATGCAACTTTTGGAATTTAAAATGTGGCAATGAAACAAAAATCATTAGCTTAAACTTACCTTATTTATGCTAAATTAAGCTTAATTTCTATCCAGCAATCTAATTTGTAACTGAAGTTCTGATTATTCCCCCAAAAAATTAGCTTTTCATATCAGTTGCAGAGAGTTGATGTGTAATTTACAGTTCACTGTATAAATTACATGTTACTAAACAGAAAGAGTAGTTAGCATCACACAAAATTTATAGCAACCAAACATTGCATCAAAATTAATAAATATTCTTGGCATGGGACTAATAAAAGAAGAGTAACAACACATATAAAATTTGTAGCAATGACACATTTTTAGAAAAATTCTGGATTCTAATTTCATGACATATGATAGTAAAGTATGACTGCAACTTCTTTTGTATATAAATTCTGTTATAAATTAGTAAGAGCTCTGTAAAATATCATCAGTAATAATTAATTGATATCAGAATTTCAGTTACACTTGAAACTTGTATTTATTTCCTTGCTAACATTTTCCTTTCAGCTTTGTTATCCCATTTCCTTATATAACAATGAATTTTCTCTGTCACTAATGCTAACCTCAACCTTCTACAATCAAATGTTGGAGAGGAAATGGGGGAGGGGGTGGGGGTGTATTTAAAAAAATTGACCTGACCCTTCATAAGATTTTTTTTTTAACCTTTTCATTTAAAGTTCTAACATTTTTGCAGGTTATAGACCACTCGATGAAATTTGGAGAGGTGTGTCAGTTTTCTTAATATTTGAGGTGTTGGTATTTTCACCAACAGGGTTGAATCTCCACACAAGTCAAACTTAAATGTGCTGCTGTGTATGTGAAAACACACAATATATACACTTTTTCAGTGAGGGAAGACAAGTTGTTGCATAAGATTGTTAAACAATATCATCAGATTTATCTTTCCCAACCCATGGCCTGAATCCTCTTATAAAAACATTCAAGGCTAAATTTTTATCCCCAACTCCTAAGCTACCTGAAAAATAATAACTTCTGTTGAATTAACTATTACTGTACAAGGATCCATCTGATCAAATATATACTGAGCAAAATTTTAATCTGAATTTTGTTTCCAGTTGAGGTTAAGCTCTTACAAACTTGGTTTAACCTGCCACATTTTGTATGTACCAGTCCCAAGTTTTAAGGCTGTAATTCAAAGGTCATTGTTGGCTGCTATCTGTCATATTATTTTTTTTAATTTTATTTTTTTTAATATTTTATGGTTTAATCATAAATCAGGCAGTTGATTATGTTTTGTTCTACATTTTTGTCATCTCAGGACCTTTAATAGTTTATACAAAATGGTATAGATTTTTTCTCCATTGTTAAAGGCTGTAATGTGACATTTAATTGCTTACATCCACATCATTTGTTCTCTAATGGATAACTGTCTATTGAGCAATAGTATCACATCTTCTTATTTTATAATTTTACAGCTGATTGCATTGAGTGTGTAGGTAAAGGTCCATCGCTTTACTAGCTGAACCGTGAAGTCATTTATAAGTTAAGGTATACAACCCTCCTTTCAAAGTAGCTTGGTTGTTATTAGGACTAATCTACTCTTAAAGGAGGGTAGTTTACCTTACCTAATACTGACTGTTTGTTTCAGCTAGCAAGCAAGCTAACCAAAGATAGTACCTTTACCTACACACTGTATGCAATTGGCTGTAAAGATTTCTAGGACTCTTTCCAATTGAAGGTTTGAATTATGAACTGACCTGAGTGCAATACAGTGGCAGATCCAGAAATTTTCATAAGTGGGGGCCCACTGACTGACCTAAGAGGGGGCACGCTTCAGTAATTCCCTATATAAGCAACCAATTTTTTTCTCTAAAAGGGGGGTCCGTGCCCCCTGGACCCCCCCCCCCCCCCCTAAATCCGCCTCTGCAATAAAAACTAGGGCTGCTTTGGTTTTGGTTACTCTAATATCATAACTATGGTTCTACTAATATTCCTGAATTTACTTCTTCCAACAAAGTGTACTATTATGAGGTTTCGTCAGTTAACCATTAGAACCAGGTTCTAGAATTACATAATATATACTAACTTGCATTCTGATTTCTTACTGCAAAATAATCTTGAGGGAAAAACATTTCCAAAGTGGAAATAAAATTAAATTATTGGATCTGTGAATTAGAATTAAGTCTTGTGTAATATACCAATTAGATACCAAATTTGAAAATTTGATCGAGATAATTGCAATTTTAATTATATTGTTCAAATCAAAAATGGATGAAATCTGAAAAAAATTCTTCTCATTATTAAAGTAAGAATTGTTCTATCTCAAGCTAGGAGATTGTTCATATTCAAAATATGCACTACAGCTTTCAACTTTCCAGATAATGTCTGTACTGGCAAACAATCAGACAATAAGAGATGAAAAAGTTTATATTCATTTGGTATTTATTTTTCAGAAGAGAGTAAAACAGAAGAAAAACCAAGTAAGGATTTATATACAGTTTTCTGTTATTTTACACCAATTTTTTAAGGGTGATTTAATTGTTTTTAAATTGATTCACTGCATCTGATTGAAAAAAAAAAAATTTACTTTGTGGCCAAAAGTTATCTCTAAAATTGTGCCCTATTCATTTTACCCTAAGCTCAATGAGCCATTCCTTATATAACAACAACCCTGAGGGTATATGAATTATTCTTAAAATTGAATTGTGCTTGCCTATGGTCAACTTATTAAAGCAAGCAAGAATAACTTCACTGCCCCTTATACAAACTCTGAAGTATATTTGCTATACTCTGTTAATTATATGACACTTTCTCTTTAAATGTTTGAATTTCATCGTTATATCATTGGTCACAATTTCTTTCACTATAGGTGAAGAAACAGAACAAAAGACAGAGGAAAGCACTGCACAGGGTGAGGGTTGCAAATTATATAAACCTTGAATTTTGGAATATCTAAATCTGTCTATCTAATATTTATTTCTTAGAAGATATTTTAAACCTTTGAAAATGCGCTTAATTTTTTTAATTTGTTTTCAATTTTTTAAGCTCCGCATTTCTAAATGTAGGATTATCTTTATATTTGAAAATGCCAAGATTTAGAAAGAAAAAAAGGAGAAAAAATGAGGAATAAAGCAGTATTCTGTTTTCTTTTAAAAAAAATCAGAAGCAAGCCAGTCTTTCAAACAACCTATTTATTCAGTTAGGACCTATAGATTTTAATTAGTTTTAGTGAACTTAATCTTCAGAGCCATTATTGTCATCACTGCAAGTTAATAAAGTTTATGTACAATTTTAAAGGTGAAGAGAAAAAAGAAGAAACACAATCAGAGGAAAAAGCACCTGACACACAAACCACTGAGGGTGAGGTTATGGGATGCACTTTTTGGGGTGGAGACGCTGTCACAGAGTTCTTGTAAAGTCAAATTAATTTGATAAAGATTTGAAATTTCTTACCTTTTCTAAAATCATGTCAGTTCAAATGTCTGACAGAAGCTAGTGAACTTTTTAAAAGAACCAATGATTTAGACTGACATACTTTTGAACTGTCAATCAAAAGATCCATTAAAACGAATTTCTTTTCAAGAACTCTGCACTGGCCTTTAAAAGTGGTTTTTAGTGTACTAAACACTAAAAATGAGTATATAGTAATAGGAAGATGTGATGTGAGTGCCAATGAGACAACTCTCCATCCAAATAACAATTTATAAAAGTAAACCATGATAGGTCAATGTACAGCCTTCAAAATGGAGCCTTGGCTCACACCGAACAACAAGCTATAAAGGGCAGCAAAATTACTAGTGTAAAACCAACGGTCTAATCTATATAAAAACGAGAAACAAGATACACATATAAATTACATAAACCAACGACAACTACGGTACATCAGATTCCTGACTTAGGACAGGTGCAAACATTTGCAGAGGGATTAAACATTTCAATGGTACCATACCTTCTCCCTTTTTCTGAAACAATAGTATAACATCACAACATAGAAAAACACACGATAAAATATCAATGGGAAGGCTTATTAACTCAATCAAAAAACATTATATGTCTGTGTTCTACCCAGAATGACAAATTTCTGGTCTGTCAAACAAAATATCCATCAAACAAGTTTCTTTTCAAGAACTAAAGAGGTTTTTAGTGAACATAAGTGCACTATAAAACACTAAAAATAAGTATATATCTGTGTTCTACCCAGAGTTTTCGGGACTGTCAACCAAAAGATTTCTTTTCAAGAACTCTGCACTAGCCTAAAAAAGGTGTTTGGTTACTGAAAGTAAGTGCACAAAACTCTAAAATGAAACATTCTAGTGTTCTCCCTAGAATGACAAAACAATCTCATAATCATGCTGGTTGCACTATTGAGGAAACAGAGCAATGAGGTTGAGGTTATTAGTTAACTGATAAAATTGTGCACAGAAGACCAAGTTTATGATATATACATGCATTGATTCAAGAATGGGTATACATTATTTTTCACCAGTCACTCGTTTCATATGACTTTAATGCATCGGGGATCTGAAACTTCTGTTCATAACATAATTCATTTTTTTCCCTTCCTCATAGAATCAAAAGAAGAAGAGAAAAAGGAAGAAACAAAGCCGGGTATGTAAATGATAAGAAAATTTGTTCAAAACAAGTTAAGATATTTAGATTGGATTTGTTTGGAAAAGTTTGGATGATTATATAGGGAATCACTGAAGCATGACTAGAGTGGGCCCCTTTCATGAAAATTTCTGGATCATCCACTGACTATTGTCTTTTGAAATATAATAAATATTTCTTTAGAGAACTGTCTCAGCATTCTAAGGTCTTCTTTAATTGTTTGAAATTCCAAATGATTTTATGGATTTAAATACCTTAGTTAGAAATGCTCAAGCACAAACATTTAAGGAGGTACCCAACACCTTCACTTAAATTAATTTGGCTCGTTTAATTTTCTTAAAATTTTGACAAATAATTGACTTTGACCCTTTGACAAAAATATAAAAATTTCATTAAATTTGATCCAACCAATTCATCTGAAAAGTTACACTAGTTATATAGCAGTTTGACAAACACCAATTTTGATCATTTAGAAGCTTTATATATTCCCTTTACAACACAACGTAATTAAAACGTTTAGCAGATGTTACAGAGTTATTTCCCTGTAGTGTTCGGTACCACCTTAAAAGCCAGAGATGTATAAATACTTGGGAATTGTTACAACCTTAATGAATATACTTGATAAATACTCTCAGTTGAAATATGTGGTTTGTGTGTTATTTTTTCAGAGGGAGTGTTTGAGGGAGATTTAAAAAAATTTAATTATGCAAGAACTTTCTATGAAAAAGATGCAACAAAATTGAAATCAACATCTGTATAAATATTAAAATGAAATTATGACTCCAAATAAAAATAAATGTTATGCACTTAATTATTCATGTATATCAGCGATGTTGACAATTATAATCCAGTTTTTTTTATGAAAATATCTTATTTTATTTCAGAAGGTGGGGATTAATAGAAACATCAATGGATTTAATTACCAAGGTAAGTTAACAAATATTCATATTAGGGACTAAGAAATTAAGTTAGTAGGATTAGTTAAATTATTTATTCTTCAATACTGTAAATGCATTTGATATTGCGATTTTTGAAAAATAAACAAAAGTGCGAGATTATTTATTGGGATTGCAGGGAAACAGGCACCCAGATATCAGAATGCCAGTTACCCTTATTGCGATACTCACATCGCATTAAAAATAAATTAGCCATAAGTTCTGAATATACAGTAAAATGTGCAGTATTTATAACCAGGATTATGGGAGCATATTATCCTCCCATAATCCTGACATTATACTCACCTAGACTGGATGTTGTATAATTAAAGCACATTCATTTGTTATTCCTGAATGAGAATTTATAAGGTGTTTTATAATCAAGCTACAATCAAAATTATTCAGGATTGTTTGAAACTTGAAGACTTTGGTGGAAGATTGGAGACATTTAGATTAGTTGTGAATTATATTTTCTTGAAATTTTGTAAAAATAATGTAAAGGGAACAAAGAAGTAGGTCCGGTAAGGGCCGATTTGGCCTCAAATTTTAAGTTCATTTAGCGAAAGTTTTTGGACTTTTTAAACACTTAAGTGTCTATTTCATTTGATTTGATTAGTTTATGTGAAAGATTTTAACTGATTTAGTAATTAAAAACGCTCTAATTCAAGCTTAAATATGAAAAATCTATCAAATATACCAAAAAACGTCACTTTTTAGATGTTTTTTGTCAAAAATGAAAGTGGCCGCATCCGTGTTCATCCTCAACCTTTATATATGGTTTGTATTATCATCAAATACAACTTCCATTTCAATATTATGAATAAACACGAATGTGGCTACTTTCATTTTGAGACGGAAACCGTCTAAAAATTAACCAAAATGCTAAAATTTTTAAGATTTCAGTAATTTAGCATGACTTTATGATGCTAGAACGCGATATTTGTGCATTGTATTGTCAAAAACAGCTCATATTTATGTAGCAGAAGCATTTTACTTTCCAAAATATAGCTTAAAGATTACATTTTTTACAATTTTCTAAAACTGCTATATTTTGGGGCCAAAAAGGGGTCTTATTGAACCTACTCCTTTTATAATATACTGTGGATTCATAAATACTCTGGTGGATTTACAGGTTACAAGGGAACTACAATTTTTAATATTCAACGAATTACAAATTTTCTGAAGGAACGTATGTAGACTTTGCCAAAACCATGAAACTAAATATTCATGAATATGCAACTTTTCCTCTATCCTCAAAAATTGGTACCCACGAAAATAAATGAATCCCCAGTAGGTTGTTTTAATTTTTAAAATGTGACTTAATTAAAACAACCTACTGTGGATTAATTAATTGTGAAACAGCAGTAATTGTTTTGTAATTAACAATATTTTTTTCTATTTCAGAGATCTGAACAGGACTTTCTGTGATAATAACTGCCTATATGTCCCTGTGCCTATGATTTATAAATGGACTAGATGGAAAACATTGATAGTTTTTGTTATTTTTTTCAATACAAACTTTGTGATGGTGTTATCTACACGGACATTCCACACGTATTGGCATTAATTGCAAAATCTTTTGATGATTTTGGATTTGTTATTTTAAAATAATTATATTCTTGACTTTTTCACTTATGAGCAGATACAAAGTTTAAATATTTGGAGATCTGTACTTTAATTTCTTTGAGCAAATGTGGTATAAATATTTCAGTTTGTGATGAAATACAGACCTGGATATTTAATATATGACATTTCCTTAAATTCTAACTAGATTGCTGTTTACTGCTATTTTTTAAGCAATATATTGGAAACTAAATATGTAATGTTTAACTTGTTTGTTAAAGCTTCAAAACAATCCTCTTAATATTAGGTACAAGACAATTTCCTTTTTCTTGAAATTGTAATTACTGAAAACAATCATTTTATTTCTCAACTTTTATATTTAATGAAAAGCCAGCGAAAGCTTAATAGATAAAACTCAATTTTTGGAATTCCTATCAAATATTTTGGTTAACTCTCATATAAATGTCTGCTTCTGAATATTTTGAAGTAAAATCATTTTTTTTTTAAATCTGCTTTTGACTAATGAAAATTATTATCAATCAAATTCGCTTTAATTAAATCTTTCAAGTGCAACATTATAATAAGTGCAACATTATAATAATTCATCACCTGCATACGGTCTGCTGTCAGAAAAAGCTAACCGGTTCTTAAAAAAAATTTATTTTGTTCTTGTACGATAAGGTGTCTACTGCTGTTTTAGAACTGTTGTGAATTACAGAATTATTTATTTTATTATTGAATGTTGATATACTTTTGTTGATTTTATTAACTTTACATATTTAATTGTGATATTTTATGAGAAATAAATGTATTTTTGGCAACTTTTAATATTGTTTCATCTTTTGTTTTGCCCATGGTCCACTACACATAGAAAATGAAAGTGTGGATAGGGCATCCGTGTACTGGGGACACATCCTTGTTTTTTTTGCTGGATATGCATCAGCATGATCAGTTTATCATTAAGTACTCAGGTTCTTTAAAAAAGGAGAGAGAAAGTGTATCTTTGTTACCAATGACTGGTATGAAGATATTAGATGTTGTATGAGTGCCATTGAGTCAACTATCTATCAAAGTCAAAATAAGTAAAAAGTAAACCATTGTAGGTCGAAGTAACAGGTTCCAGACTTTGGACAGGCACCAACCTTCAGCCTCACTTGAAGTAGTAGTGTTGTTACAGAATATAAGTTCCTCCATAATATAAGTTCTAAAAGGAAAAATTACTCTGGAATATTATTTCCACAGGAATATATATTACAATATATGTTCCTAACGGAATAAATGGTATAGAATATTTGTTCCAACAGGAATAAGTATTATGACATTGTTCATAACAAAATTTCCAAGGGATCTTCTGCTAGGCGGAACAAATTATACGTTGACAAATTATTCTTTTCAAAATCTATGACAAGGTTATTTATACTTGCCTACAACATAGGGTTTAAAAACAACATGTGAGAAATAGATAAGCTCATTCTATAAAAAATGTTTGTAGAAAGCTTTGTATTTCAGGAGTTATAATGTATAATCTGTAATTTATTATATTGTATATTTTTATGAACTTTGGTTTTTGTCAAGCCTGCAACTTTTGTTGCAGAAAGCTCGACATAGGGATAGTGATCCGGCGGCGGCGGCGTTAGCTCATTTCTTAAAAGCTTTATATTTCAGAAGGTGGAAGACCTGGATGCTTCATACTTTGTATATAGATGCTTCATGTTACGAAGTTTCCGTCAGTCACATGTCCTTGACCTCATTTTCATGGTTCATTGACCACTTGAAAAAAAAGTTCAAATTTTTTGTAATGTTGAATTCTCTCTTATTATAAGTATTAGGATAACTATATTTGATATGTGCGTACCTTGCAAGGTCCTCGTGTCTGTCAGACAGTTTTCACTTGACCTCGACCTCATTTCATGGATCAGTGAACAAGGTTAAGTTTTGGTGGTCAAGTCCATATCTCAAATACTATAAGCAATATAGGGCTAGTATATTCGGTGTATGGAAGGACTGTAAGGTGTACATGTCCAACTGGCAGGTGTCATCTAACCTTGACCTCATTTTTATGGTTCAGTGGTTATAGTTAAATTTTTGTGTTTTGGTCTGTTCAACCAGATTCAAACATTGACAATACAATTGGGACATTTAAAACGACCAGTTGGTTATGTAAGATTTAAATCTACCTTGATGCTAATTAAGTAACCTGTAAAAAAATTTATTCACCTAACCAAGTATGAGTCAAGTATGCTTTTTTCCTGAAATTTGTTCTTGACCTAGGTTTATTCTATCAAGAAATTGAAAGGGTAAAAATATATTTAGGTTTTCATTGTTTTGAATCCCCAGTATTGACAATATTTCTAAAATATACCATAAAATCTTAATCAGTAAAATATTTTGTTAACTGCATATAATATGTATGAAAATTAAACTGTTTTTAAATAATAAATGATTCTTTAAAGGACAAGGTATGATAAGGGCTATTTTTGGCCCCCTCTCCAAATAAGTTTAAATTGATATCAATGATAGTCTTAGTGTAGACACTTGAAAAAATAATGGTTTTATTGTGTTCCGGTGAAAGGAAGGTTGCCTAGCAACGGTTTTTATTAAGAATGAAAATAGCAGGGGCGGATTTAGGCGGGCGTGCGCCCCCCCTAAAATTTGCAAAGCATGGGTTGTCCGCACGTAATAAGTATCCGAAGAGACGACGAAAGCTAGCCTAATGTCGTTGCATTCAATCTGTTTTAACATTCAAACAAGTATTACTATATAAAACAGTAATTTAACAGAATTATTTAACGTGATTACTAATCAACTGACCTATTGTTTATTTAAGTTCTATAAACATGTTACACTTCAAAGGAAGGTGTCAAACGCGGTACTGCGTTTGATGACAAATATCATAGGCTTCCAGCAGTTAGAATAAAACAATTGTGACATTGTAGTTGCAGTTTTAATAAACAATTTCTTTGATAATCAAAGTTCAAAAACATCCCTACATCACTTTCCCACGAAGAAGGTGGAAGTGCCCTACCCGCTATTTAGGTTATTTCATCATGGCACGACCAAGAAAGCAGTCTAAGTTAGATTCTTTCTTAAGGAAAGATAAAGATTATGGTTCAAGCGAGAGGTTAGTTTGTTAATTTGACTCATTATTTAATATCTCTGTGACAATATATGATTCTCACTTGCAACATATAAATTTTGCCGAAGCATGCATAAACGGTAAAGGACCAAACCCGTAGGTACTACAGTATTACATGGGATCCCAAGAAAATAAGCACAATTTTTTAAGGATCATTTTGATTTTAGTGGTTAGCGGCCATTTTTTTTTTTACAGAATTGAAAAGTCTAGCACGACCTCCGAAAATAGAACAAAAATAAAAACACGTATTATGAATTGACAAATAATAATAATAATAATAATAATTAAAATGTCAATTGTTCTTGAACAATTGAGAGGTCTTTCCTTTTTGAAATGTAAGGTACATGTTCTAATAGGTAGAATGCATTGAAAAGCTCTCAAACACCACAAAACCGTTAAAAAATGACAAAAACAACAAATTCGATAATTTGGACATGACCTTGGCTTTTGACCTTGTAACCTTTGTGAAGGTCATTGGTCAACAATGTCATTGTAAAAGACCCCATGGGTCTAGGACTTTCGTTCAAGGGTTAAAGCTAATTTTACCTTTTCAGAAACCGTTAACGGGGGTTATGCCCCTTAAGAATATTTCAAATCCTTTTGGTCAAAATGTAAAAAAGTTGTGCCTCAGTCACTTAAACATTTTTCACTGTTTACTATTTCTGTAAGAGTAACCGTTTTGAGATATCGACTAACAAGTTGAAAGGTCAAAGGTCAAGGTCAACCTTAAAAACATTTAAAACACACTAAAAATCATCAAATAAGTCAAAAACACATAATTCGCTATCTGGGACATGACCTTGACTTTGACCTTGTGACCTTTGTCAAGGTCATTAGTCCCCAATGTCATTGCTGAAGACCCCATGGGTCTAGGACCTTTTGGGTTATGTAGTAAAAGCTGATTTTGTCTGTTCAGAAACCTAAATCAGGGGTTATGCCCCTTACAGAAAGGTCAAATTTCTTCGGTCAAAATGTAACAAAGTTGCGCCATAATGACCCAAACATTTTCCACTATTTAAAATTTCTGTAAGTATAATGGTTTCTGAGATTATCCCATAACAAGGTGTAAGGTCAAAGGTCAAGGTCAACATACAAATTTGACCTTGAGGTATTTTTCAAAGATACATGAATTGATGATGATTGGTGAAGATCCTAGGTGTCTACGACTTACGGTTTCTGAGTTTTGGTGGCCAACCGACACCGGTTAATTTTCAGAGGGGCATAACCCTACCAATGAGTCGTTGAATCCTTTCGATCCAAATGTAACGAAGAACCGGGGTCTGGTCCTGAACAAATTTCACCCTTCGGTTTTTTTCTACCTATTACGGTTACGGTGTTGGAACGATAACAAGGTTTTTGGGTTTCGGAGGGATTACTCCGAATCGACAAAATATTTCGACTCACAGGGTGAGTTCCGGATAGGTATTCATGACACAGATACAAAGTGTGAATATGAAAGCGACACGTCTTACGGTTAACGCGGATAAATTTGTCAAAGTTTGGCGGAAGAATAATAATAATAATAATAATAATAATAATAAACAGAAGAAATACAGTAAGGTCTTTCCTTTAGTAAAAGGAAAGACCTTAATTAAACTGTCAATTGTTCTTGAACAATTGAGAGGTCTTTCCTTTTGTAATGTAAAATACATGTTCAAACAGACGTAGAATGTATTGAAAAGCTTTAAAACACACTGAAAAACCTTTAAATAAGGTTAAAAACACCAAATTCGCTATATGGGACATGACCTTGACCTTTGACCTTTTGACCTTTGTCAAGGTCATTAGTCCCCAATGTCATTGCCGAAGACCCCATGGGTCTAGGACCTTTGGTTATATAGTAAAAGATGATTTTGTCTTTCCAGAAACCTAAAACAGGTGTTATGCCCCTTAAAAAAAGGTCAAATCTCTTCGGTCAAAATGTAACAAAGTTGTGCCGTAATGACTCAAACATTTTCCACTATTTAAAACTTCTGTAAGTATAATGGTTTCTGAGATTATCCCATAACAAGGTGTTAGGTCAAAGGTCAAGGTCAACATACAAATTTGACCTTGAGGTATTTTTCAAAGATACATAAATTGATGATGATTGGTGAAGATCCTAGGTGTCTACGACTTACGGTTTCTGAGTTTTGGTGGTCAACCGACACCGGTTAATTTTCATAGGGGCATAACCCTACCAATGAGTCGTTGAATATTTTCGATCCAAATGTAACGAAGAACCAGGGTCTGGTCCTGAACAAATTTCACCCTTTGTTTTTTTTCTACCTATTACGGTTACGGTGTTGGAACGATAACAATGTTTTTGGGTTTCGGAGGGATTACTCCGAACCGACAAAATATTTCGACTCACAGGGTGAGTTCCGGATAGGTATTCATTACACCGATACAAAGTGTGAACATGAAAGCGACACGTCTTACGGTTACGGAGGCTAACTTCGTCAAAGTTTGGCGGAACAAAAAGAATAATAATAATAATAATAATAATAATAATAATAATAATAATAATAATAATCAGAAGAAATACAGTAAGGTCTTTCCTTATAGAAAAGGAAAGACCTTAATAATTCTTTATTTAAAGAGGGTTACACAGTTAGCTATAAAGCTAATCTTCCCTGAGGCCCTCATGAAATACAATGAAATATAACAAACAATTACAAAATATCAAACAGACACACATGCATGAATAATGAAATAAAAAATTGTCATGAAGTATACAATTTTCACAACAGGTAAAAATTACAAATTCACATATGACAATATATTTATAGTAATAACATCAACAATAACAAGTTTGAGTAAGTGTGTGAAAATAATTATGCATATAAAAAACACAGCTTCTTAATGTTCCAACCAGTAATTTTTTAAATCTTTTTTGAATGAGCTTGTACTTGATGTTGATTTTTTCAGGGATATTGGTAAATTATTCCATAAAATAGATCCTGAATATATAAAAGATTTTTTATAAAGCTCTGTTTTGGCTTTTGGAATTTGTAAATTTTTGCAAGAGGCATTTCTCAAACAATATTGCTTTATTTCTGGCATTTCTTTAAATTTTTCGGAAAGATATACAGGGGCTTCATTTTTAAGGCATTTCTGCATCAAAACTGATTTGTGGTATGAGATTCTGTTCTCTACTGTCATCCATCCAAGCTGTTTAAACAGTGGAGCTGATGATGAAAGTGGATCAGCATCTAAAATAATTCTTGCAGCCCTTTTCTGCAATTTTATTATTCTGACTAGCTCATTTTTAGCACAACCACTCCAAATAATACAACAATAATCTATCAGTGGGAGAATATAACCATTATAAAATAATTTTCTTAGATCAATATTTAGAAATTTCTTGATTTTAGAGAGTAAAAAAAGTCTAGATGAAATTGATGAACATAAGTAATTAATATGGCCTGTCCAGGACAGATTAGAGTCAATTCTAACACCTAAAAGTTTTTCAATTGACGATTTTTTAAGAATATTATTTTCAATAGTTAGTACTGGTTCTGCTTGATTTAAACGCAGCCTTTGTCTTGTACCTATAACCATACATTTCGTCTTTTCTGAATTTATGAACATGCTATTTTCATGACACCATTTTTCAACACATTGGAGATCATCTTGTACTTTTAATTGCATATCAGCAATAGTCTTTCCTGATGTATGCATAGTTGTGTCATCAGCATACAGGTCTGTATGGCAGTTTTTGATGTGTAATGGAAGGTCATTTATAAACAAAACAAACAAAATTGGACCAAGTATTGAGCCCTGTGGAACACCAAAATTTATAAACTTTTTTTCAGAAAACTGATTATTTATATGTACTTGCTGTGTTCTTTCACTCAAATATGATTTAAAAAAATCAACAGTATCTTCATGGAAGCCATAAATTAGAAGTTTTTTACATAGAATTTCATGATCAACAACATCAAAAGCTTTCTTAAAATCCAAGAGGACTGCCAAATTGATATTTCCATTATTCATTTCATGTAGCCATTTATCAATAATATTAATGAGGGCAGTTTGACATGAATGGTTGGGTCTAAAACCAGACTGAGAAGGGTGTAAAATATCAAACTTTGTCAAATATTTATACAGATGTTTAGATACATGTCTCTCTATTAATTTTGATAATGTTGGCAAAACAGATATTGGTCTATAATTGCTAGCTACATTTTTTTCACCTGATTTGAAAATTGGAGCTACTTTGGCATTTTTTAAAACAGATGGATAAATACCAGTATCAATCATTCGATTAAAAATGTATGTTAAGGAAGATGCTATGAAAGGAGCACTCAGTTTTAAAATCTTTGGACCTATATTGTCAGAACCACAAGATGTCTTAACATCTAGTTTAGTTATTTCAGCAAATAGTTCTGAAACTTTTACTGGTGGAATAATGAATTTATTATGCCTTTTTTTCAAGAATTTCATTTGTACATAGTTTGTCAGAGTATTAAAATTTGAGTTGCTTGGTGCCCTACTATGCCTTAATTTTTCAACACATGAGGTGAAATAATTATTGAACGTATTAGCAATTTCTTTATGATCGGTTGTTTTATGGTCTCCACTTGTAATAAGTTCATATGGTTTTGATGGATTAGATGGATTTAAGCTATGAAGACATTTCCATAGTGTTTTAGAATCTTTTGAGTCTTTTATCATATCATTATAATATTTCTGTTTAGATATATCAATGATATATTTTGTTCTGTTTCTCCAGAATCTATATTCAGCCCACATTCCCAGTGAGTGATATTTATCTCTCATTTTTCTTGCATATGAGATTTCTTTATTGTACCATTCAGGCTGTCTGTCTTTTTTTACCCTCTTTTTCACAATAGGGGCATGTTTATTTAAAATGTTATTAAAAATATTGTACCACATTTCAATACAAACAGATGGGTCATTCTCAAATTCAATATGTTGAAAAGGTGCACTTTTTAAATCTTTTAAATAATGTTGTTCATTAAAATTCTTAAAATTTCTATAAGTGATTGTTGAATGAGAATGTTTTTTATCATACAATTTCTCTTGTCTTGTCATACATATTGGGTAGTGATCACTAATAGAATATTTAGAAACATGAGCCTCTTTAACCATGCTTAAACTGGTGACATATATATGGTCAATCAAAGTTTTTGATTCATTTGTTACTCTAGTCGGTTCCTTAATTACCTGTTGAAAGTTATAAGTTTCTAGAGCAGTTAACCATCTTTGTGGTATTTTAATGGGTTGTAAACAGTTAATGTTAAAATCTCCCATAAGTATTATATCTGAATTATATTTCATTGCAATCTTGATCTCATCCTCAAACTTATCTATCCAACCAATTAGTGACTTGGGTGGCCTATAAACAAAGCACAATAAAAAAGATTTCTTATAGCTGGGTTTAACTTCAAACCACATGGTTTCAATATCACTTATTTCAAAATCATTTTTTCTAGAAAAGGAGGTGCTCTCTGTTAAATAGACAGCCCAGCCACCCCCACCATCGGTCAATCTATCTTTCCTTTGTAAAATATATCCAGGTATATCTATTTCTCTATCAGAAGTATTTTTACCCAAAAAAGTTTCACAATAACCAATTATATCTGGGGGATTTGGAGTGGACATTAGATTGTATCTAATCTCATCAAACTTGCATTCCAATCTATTCACATTGTGGGAACATATTTTTAGACCTTTGCATTTGTTAAATCCATATGTTACAAGATCATCATTTTCTGTATCCTTATCAATAAAATAAGTATTGTCAATAACACATAAACATGATACACATATTATATAATAAGTAAATAAAAATGTAAAAAAATCCTCAATACTAAAAGTGTCCTCAGTGACTTGTATTACACAAGTATTTGTATTGTACATTATGTCTTGAGAAACTTGAGATGGCAAAGATAGGGATAGGTCTGGCACCTGCTGAGAGGTTGTATCAACTTGATTTAATGCTGATGTCATTTTATCAGAGTTATTAATTACATCCTTATGCTTAGATAATTGGTTAAAAGATTTTGAACAGCTGGATTCAAATTTCTGATTAACTAAATCCTTAATACTATAGAGACATGTGCAGGAAATATTATTACATTCTTGACATATGTGGTTTAAAATTTCAAAAGAATTTTTCAAAATTTGATTTTGTAGGGCTTTGTCCTCTTTGCCATCACCCTAATTATAAAATTCACAGAATTTTTCTTTGTGACCAAAATTGTTACAAGAGTGACACAGAACCTTTCTACCATGTCTACATGATTTTGAATTATGATTTGGTTCACCACAGTGAACACAATACCTATCTGATTGATCTGTATGCTTTAGTATACTAACATGCCAGTTGATTGATCTTAGGAATGCTGATGTCCCTTTTTTTGACAAATGAATCCCATCATGATGAAAAAAAGAATAAGAAAGATTGTAATTCTTATCATAAAACATATTGGTATGATCAATAAATTGTATGTTGAACTGTTCACATAGGTCTTTCAGCATTTCATTTGGGTTATGCATATTATGTCCTTTTCTGGGTAGAATTCCAGAAACTACAAATTTACAATGTGGGTGACATTTGATATTCAGAAAATATAAAAGAGATTCGTAATTATCTCTTATGCTTTGGAGATTGTCACCATTATCTAAGTCATTTCCACCAATATGGATAATAATTGTTCTGTATGTTGACATATCCTTCTTTTGTAGTACATCTATCAGTCTATCTATGTTGGCTCCTCTGTTGGTACATACCTCAGTGTTTTGTAGTCCACGGGGCTGAATACCCTTTAAAATGGAACTCCCAATTATTAGTGTGGTTTTGTTGTTTTCACCAGTGATACGATTGGGAATGGGAACAGTATTGTCATTTGAGTAATCTGTTGGTCCAAATTCTGTTTTACTTAATTCAGGTTTTTGAGGTTTTGGTATTGGTTGGTAGTCTACTACATTATGTGGAGGAGGGTCAAAACATTTTTCTTCAGATCCAATTGGTTTGTAGATCTGTGTGGAAACAGTTTTATATTCAATGTGCATCGAAGTATGCCGGGTCTTTAGTGTCTTTTCCTGTTCTTCTGTCTGAGTACTAACAGTTTGTGTTGACGAATTAACAGTTTTTGAAAGAGGGAGACTTTGATCCTGCTTGTTTGAATGGATTGTATTGATAATTGATTCAACCATTTGTTTTAAATCAATTACTTCTTGTTGCAAATCTAGATTGTAATGATCTAGATTTTGTAGATTATGAAAAGTACTATTCACAGACGATGATCTAATTGGGGTTGATGTTAACAAGGTGTTTGACATATCTGTTACTAATAACTTTGGGTCTGTTTCTGAAGTGTCAAAGCTTATCATGGATTCTAATAATAGGTTTCCAGTAGACATCTGGTCACTGTTATTTTCTATTAAAGAAGTTTGGAAATATGTTACCTCATTGTGTAATTGTTTTCCTAAAACACTAAATTCTTCCTTAAACCAATTCCCACATCCTTTTCCTTGAATATGAAGTGTTGCAGACGAACTGTATAGTGTAATCACAACTTTATTCCCTTCATAAATGAAATTATATACAAATCCGTTCCTGTCTTTCTGAATGAATAAATTTCTGTCATAATTTTGAAAAATAATGTTTTCAAAAATAAAGTATATTTTTTCACTACTAAAGTTTACAACAATTGACAATGTTCTATCAGTACAGTCCTCTATTGTGTATAAATCACAGGTGTTTATGTAGCAATTATATTCATCACTTTCAAATCCAGAAAATTCACCAGAAAAAGATGTAAATAAGTTGTTCACAAATGTAGAATTGAAATCCATTTTGACTTAATAACTAATAATTCCAATAAACAATGTTTATATGATTTTGATTCACATATACAATAAGATTTGTACCAGTAATAATTTTCGTTTTCAAAATCTTATATTGGTCAGATGAAAAATCGTCATTTGCTTCGTCTCACTTTGCGTCTGTCGGTCCGTCTGTCTATCTGTCAACTCTTCACATTATGGTTAATGTAGATTGTCATTAAAATTATGCGGTTTTAGATTGAAACTTTAATTTCTCGCTCATTTTACCACAGTTGTTTCTTGCCACACTTCGCTTGGCAAGATATCTATCTACATTGCACCCACTCTAGAAAAAATATTTCAATAACTGATTATTTTAACCTCCAAAAAAAATTCTCCTCGCTCTGCTCGGCGAAATTTTATTCTGCGCCCCCCCTAACGTCTAATCCTGTATCCGCCCCTGGCAACAGTTCTTTCTTAAGTTCTGTATATACAACGCAGATGTGGATTGATTTAGCTATATACTACAGACTATAGAATACCAAAGAGCAAATGCTGTAATGTCTCGTCTGCTTTACTTATGATAGTTCATTTTTGGAACGTCTATAATATCAAGGGTTTAACTAGAAGTGTCAAATGCGCTTAATGCGCTTAATGTATTTTTTGTCCATTTGCTGAGTTAAGCCTTTTCAATTGATTTTTATAGTTCGTTCTTATGTTGTACTGTTATACCACTGTCTCAGGTTAGGGGGAGGGTTGGGAACCCCCTTACATGTCTAACCCTGCCACATTACTTATGTATGTGCCTGTCCAAAGTCAGGAGCCAGTAATTCAGTGGTTGTTGTTTGTTTATGTGTAACATATTTGTTTCTCGTTCATTTTTTATACAAATAAAGCCGTTATTTTTCTCGTTTGAATTGTTTTACATTGTCATATCGGGGTCTTTTATAGCTGATTATGCGGTATGGGCTTTGCTCATTGTTGAAGGCCGTACGGTGACCTTAAATTGTTAATGTCAGTGTCATTTTGGTCTCTTGTGGATAGTTCTCTCTTTGGCAATCATACCACATCTTCTTTTTTTTAAATTATGATTGTCAATGGTTCATAAAAAGAGTGCAAGGTCAGATGAACCATGAAATAAAGATCTCTACAAATATCCTGTAGACCAAATAAATATGTTCCGATCCTTACAGTGCCTTAGAAACTGACAAATGTAAAAGTTATGCTTGGCCAAATAATTCGAAACATAAGGTCAATAGTATATGAACCCTGACCGACAGCCAGACATAGACATCTTACTATCATTCAATATATCAAATACAATTGACGTCATCATGGTCATATATGAAACATGCAGACAGACATGTACACCATACACGAAATACCATGCAGGCATGGGGTATTCATAATCAGTAATTGTAATCGATTACATTTTGCAGTATAATCCTATGTAATCAGTAATCTTGCCATTTCTGATTACAAGTAATCATAATGTAATCGATTACATTGCAAAAAACAGGTGTAATTATGATTAATTTTAGATTACTTTAAGATTACATTCATATAATTACTTGCTGATTACAAATCTTGTATATATATGAAAATAGTTTTTGATAGACAATATGAAAATAAAAAAATGTAAAGCTTGAATGAAAAATCATGAAACTGGTATTTACAATGATGAGAATATGTTTAATGTGATAAATTGTATTATCTATATAACAAATTTGTATTTTTATTTTGTTAAGTTTACAAAAGGAAATTGCCTCTCTAATACTTTGTTGTGAGATTGAGCTCTTATGATACAAGAATATGCCTTGAAAGCATTTTTTTCCTTGATTGAAAACATCTGATATTAACTCCAATTTCATATAGGTTTAACCAATACATTGAAATTCAAATGCAGAAAACATTAAGTTCCAATTTTACTTTGATGGTCGACATATATATATATGAGCTCACTTAAGTTAAAACCAGATTTCATTTATTCACAAATTGAATAAATTTTGTTTTCCATAAATTCGTGTATAATAATATGTGCTTTCTAATTTTTATTCTTTATTAACAGTGAGCCTTACGGCTCATCAGTACAAACAAGTACATGTACAGTGTATACATATGGCATAATATTGCAAACAATATGTATAGTAAACAACTGGTGACATCAGAAGATTCATTAGTACAAAATATATTTTATTAAAATAAACTGTTTCTTAATTTAAGGTGGCTCGTGGGTACAAAATTTTCAGCAAAATATTAAACCATTATTTTTTCATTACAAATTTTATTTTTCACACTATTAGTTATTACTTTATGATATGGTACAAAAATCAACCCAAAAAATCGATTCGGTTTGGTCCCAGATGACTTTTAAATGTTTTATCATTGAAAAAGTTTCAAATTATCTCCCTTTGGTGCAAAATGCCATTTTTTGGCATTAAATTTGAAATATCTTTTTTTAACTCATAGGTGACCTATAATTTTTATTATTGTTTTCAAATAAGCTGTATATATATATATACTTAAACTAAATAATTGTAAAAGTTAAGCGATTTATGTAATTAGGTTATTTTTTTTATTTCGATATTACCTCTATTTCTCCTATTATAGTTCAACAGAAAAAAAGGACATTAACAAAAATGTATGCTTTTTCTGGAGGCAAATTGTGAGCTTCAATGAAGTATATGATAAAGTTCATTCATAAAAAAATATAGCGAAAAAATTGATTTATACCCAGGAGCCCCCTTAAAGAGAAATGTATATACTTTCCTGAGTTACAAAGCTGTTTTGTGTTTTCACCTGACAATAATTATTAATTAGATCAAGTATTAAAAAATTTCAAACAAAATAATGACAATCAACCACTTTTAACGTTATTAAGACAATAAAATTTTAATACCCAAGCTCACCTATTGTTTGTTAAAAAAAAATGGAAGTGCATGGTGATTAACACCTGTAAAAACATTAATGAATGTGTCAATTATGTTCCAACAGACAATAAAACTATACCTAATTAATTTTTTCTTATTTGTTCAGGTTTTTGTTAATTAGGCAGTTGGCTAAAATTTGTAGAAAAAAATAAAGATATATATCTTTCACATAGAGAAAGGACATGTACTTGTCTGTAATAGCTATTTTATCAAATTACACATGTTACACTGTACTTGTCTATACATTCTTTTAATTAAGATGAATAATTTAAGGCTTTTAAAAAAATCACCAAAATTAGCTTTTTTGTGAGGATAAAAAATTATAAAAAAAACTTTGATATTGCAATACACAATGTAATCATAAGTAATCTAAAGTAATCATGATTACTTTAAAGAAAAGTAATCTAATGTAATCGATTACATATGAAAAAGGGTGTAATTGTAATGTAATTGATTACATTTCATTAGCAAAGTAATTGTAATTTAATCAATTACATTTTAAAGTAATCAACCCCATCCCTGATACCATGGCGCTATAGCATACAGGTATATATCCAAAACCCCAGACAACATAAAACGAGCATTGCCGAATGATGTATGATAATGCGTTCGATGTTATTTGAAACCTTGCAGAAGTCGAAAAAGTACACCTCACAATCATAACCACAGACAGTTATCCTAAAGTTTAACAAATCTGCGATCTGGACTTGACCACAAAAATGAATCTTCATCCATGAAATAAGGCAAATTCGGGGTCAGGTGAATCCTGTCTGACGGCCATGTAGTTTATAGGATCCAATATAGAAAATGTGGGTATCCTATAACTTGTAATAAGTGAGTACTTCACATGACAACTAGAGGCTCTAAAGAGCCTGTGTCGCTCACCTTGGTCTATGTGAATATTAAACAATGGACACAGATGGATTCATGACAAAATTGTGTTTTGGTGATGGTGATGTGTTTGTAGATCTTACTTTACTAAACATTCTTGCTGCTTACAATTATCTCCATCTATAACAGTACTTTCTGTGGAAAATGTTATTGAAAATCTTCAAATTTTAAGAAAATTGTTAAAAATTGACTATGAAGGGCAATAACTCCGTAGGGGGTCAATTGACTATTTTGGTCATACTGACTTATTTTTAGTTCTTACTTTGCTGTACATTATTGCTGTTTACAGTTTATCTCTATCTATAATAATATTCAAGATAATAACAAAAAAACAGCAAAATTTCCTCAAATTTACCAATTCAGGGGCAGCAACCTAACAACCGATTATCCGATTCATCTGAAAATTCCACGGCAGATAGATCGTGACCTGATCAACAATTTTACTTCCTGTCAGATTTGCTCTTAATGCTTTGGTTTTTGAGTTATAAGCCAAAAACTGCATTTTACCCCCATGTTCTATTTTTAGCCATGGCAGCCATCTTGGTTTGTTGGCGCAGTTACCGGACACATTTTTTTAACTAGATACCCCAATGATGATTATGGCTAAGTTTGGTTAAATTTGGCACAGTAGTTTCAGAGGAGAAGATTTTTCTAAAAGATTACTAAGATTTACGAAAAATGGTTAAAAATTGACTATAAAGGGCAATAACTCCTAAAGTGGTCAACTGACCATTTTGGTCATGTTGACTTATTTGTAGATCTTACTTTGCTGAACATTATTGCTGTTTACAGTTTATCTCTATCTATTATAATATTCAACATGTTCAAGATAATAACCAAAAACAGCAAAATTTCCTTAAAATTACCATTTCAGGGGCAGCAACCCAACAACGGAATGTCCGATTCATCTGAAAATTTCAGGGCAGATAGATCTTGACCTGATGAACAATATTACCCCGTCAGATTTGCTCTAAATGCTTTGGTTTTTGAGTTATAAGCCAAAAACTGCATTTTACCCCTATGTTCTATTTTTAGCCATGGCGGCCATCTTGGTTGGTTGGCCGGGTCACTGGACACATTTTTTAAACTAGATACCCCAGTAGTTTCAGAGGAAAAGATTTTTGTGAAAGTTAACGCAGGACGATGACGACGATGGACGCCGAACGCCAAGTGATGAGAAAAGCTCACTTGGCCTTTCGGCCAGGTGAGCTAATAAAAAGCTTCATCCTACAATCATCCAACTAAAAATATTAATACTTTGAAAAGCTTAAAGCTATTGAGGATGTTGACCTAAATAGCTTTTCTCAATACCAATAACAAATATTAATTATGATATAATTGAAGAATAATTTGAACGTCTTCGTAGCATCAGATCTTTCACGATCCCTTTCACGATCTTCAAAAATGCGGTACGTAATCTTTCACGATCCAAAAAGTCAATTTTTTGTGTAAACAGTTCTTTAACAAGTTTCAGATTATGTTTATACAAAATAACTATGAGAACCATTATAATTCAAAAAGAATGCCTTTATTCGTATTAAAGTAGTTTTTCTAGTCGAATTTGTGAAAAAATCGTGTTTGTTTACATTTTTTATGTCATTGAAATGCCAACAAGCAAATCTGCCTTTTGTTGTTTTGTAATAACTATGTACTGTTAAAACTAAATATTCTCACATACTGCTTATAATGTTGAACCATTTTGACAGACAGTTTTGTTTTGTCGTAAATTTGTCTGTGTAATTAATTAAATTAGAATATGTATTGACCTTTCATATGTCGTCTCGATTAAATGTCTTTCACGATTTGTTACCAGAACTTTCACGATAGTCTCTCAATACTTGACCTCCTTTAGATATTCTTTCACGACCATTTCTCTCGTTAAACCGAATGACACCCCTGTTAATTGGAATATATACATTTAAATGAAATAAAAACTCAATACTGTGGATATAATAAAATCAAGTGTCATATAGTGAAAATATATGAATAAACTTATCCAAAATATTTGTAAAGTGAGGATACTCATTTTAAATGTGATAATGGAAATAATCAAATATTGCAAAATTCTGTACCTGTTTTAGGGATATATATATCATGGGAAATTTATCAGAATATTGATATAGAGAGAAAATCTAGTTATATAAGTCAAATGCATGAACAAATATTCGAAAACTTTCATCATGTTCATAAAATTAGAAAAATGTTATAAATTAGTTCAGATAAAGAAAATGGAATACTGGATGAGATATGAAATATGAAGAGTAAATAAAATAGTTCATTCAAATTCAAATATGATTTTGATATTTCAATAGGAATATATATTAACAATTTGTACAAGGAAAATGTCAAAAACAAATTATTTTGAGTTATTTCCCTTTATAAAAGCCAAAGAGATATTAAAGTTTTTTTCAACAATATACAAGAAATCTAAGCACTTATAGTATTTGGCTGTGAAAACATTAAAGAGGAAATGTAGTGAATTATATGACATGCAATTAAATTCCTTTATAAAAACATATAGTCTTGATCTGGCTTGTCTTCTTCTAAAATTTAAAATGACAGTAAAAAAAATCTCTTTTTCCATCTAAATGTTGTGTTTTTTGGCATTTGAATGATTAATTATTTCCGGGAAAAGATCCATTTCCATAACAAAAAGACTAATTATTAGTAATAAAAATGTTAATTTCTTAACCTGTTTTAGGATTCTCTAATAAAAAAAACATGAGAAAAAGATATTTCTTGATCAGATTCAGTGTTTAGTTAATGTAAGAACATGAAATAAGTTTGTGTCTAGTTATTAAATATAAGTGGTCATATTCTAGCATTATTCATACCATATAAACTTATTTAGACTGAATGCATATTATGTTATTCAATATTTTGGCCAAATTGTAAAGATCAAAGAGAAAAAATAATAGATCAAAGGAAAATGCCGCCAAATAAACATGAACATGTGTGAGTCACGCGCTAAAGACTTGGCAGCCCTTCTGTCCGGGACACTATTAATTTTTTTCCGTGGCTTTTCCCTGTCATATTTAGCATTTTTGGGGGATGAATTTCAGCCTCCTTACTCCTTTCATCTACCGTTTTTCGTTTTGAAACTGACGAAGTTCCTGGGGTTCCCGTACTAAAATATTAAAAAATATTTTGTTGCATGGTTTCGTGCTCTAGAGCTGGGCAACAAGACAGGGCAATACCAATCAATACATCATATATACCCCCAAATACCGTTAATTGAAAATCTGGGTACGATAAGCAATGTACAATACCCCAAGCCATGGTATGAGAAATCGATATTTAAAGTACGAGAATTGCAATCAACACATGATACCAGGCCACCAGACATGCCAGAGTTATTTGTTCTATTTTTAAAATATGTACAACAGGACCTGTACAAACCAGTTCAAATTCTTGGAATCCCAGATGATTTAATTGAATCGAATTGGCTAACATAGAATAGTGATGAAGGGATTTTTCACTTTCTAT
Organism: Mytilus edulis; assembly: GCA_019925275.1. Lineage (NCBI taxonomy): Eukaryota > Metazoa > Mollusca > Bivalvia > Mytilida > Mytilidae > Mytilus > Mytilus edulis. The sequence goes on from CM034358.1 coordinate 41,957,231, forward strand.
TTTGGAAACGTCAAGAATTTTTTGTCACTAGTTCGTCTGGCATATCAGATTACACATTTTAATTGCCCGAGGCGTAAATGATCTAGTCCCGGGTGTAGGGCTAGTGGATTTTTTAAACCCTGGGGTTTATATTACTGAAACAAGATAATTTTTATGGTGGTGCACTTCTTTTTTCTGCTATGGCCCTTTAAAAGTTGAGCTAAATTATAAGGCACTTCCCCCTACGTGAAAGCGTTACTAAGGGAAATGTAAAACATATTATACCTGAGAGATCAGATGCATATTAAAATCCCTTTGTACAATTGTACAAGTAGCAGTTATTGTTCATAAATCATGTAAATGGTCTGAAGAGTTAAGAGAAGTATGAGAAAAAATATATATATTATATAACAACATGCATAATAACAATGAATCAATCACAGGTTTAAGTCATTAGGTTAACTGTCATGTCTGTAAAGCAAGACTAAACATCTTTATCAAATTTATAAGGTTTTCACAAACATGAGTTCTCATGTGTCTGCAAGTTACTATTGTTACTTAACCCTTAACCACATTTATCACATTTATGAGGTTTATCACCAGAATGTGTTCTCATATGTATCTGTAATCTCTGATTCTGACTTAACCCTTTACCACATTCATCACATTTATAAGGTTTATCACCAGAATGTTTTCTCATATGTTTCTGTAAGTTACTACCGACACTAAATCCTTTGCCACATTCATCACATTTATAAGGTTTATCACCTGAATGTGTTCTCATATGTTTCTGTAAGCTCTGACTCTGACTAAATCCTTTACCACATTCATCACATTTATAAGGTTTATCACCAGAATGTGTTCTCATATGTTTCTGCAAGTCCCCACTCTGACTAAACCCTTTACCACATTCATCACATTTATAAGGTTTATCACCAGTATGTGTTCTCATATGTGACTGTAAAGGCTGACTCAGACAAAATCCTTTATCACATTTATAAGGTTTATATCCAGTGTGTGATCTCATATGTGACCGTAAGTTCTGACTATGACTAAACCCTTTACCACATTCATCACATTTATAGGGTTTATCACCAGTATGAGTTCTCATATGTGACTGTAAGCTCTGACTATGACTAAACCCTTTACCACATTCATCACATTAATAGGGTTTATCACCAGTATGTGTTCTCATATGTTTCTGTAAGTTTCCACTCTGACTGAAACCTTTACCACATTCATCACATTTATAAGGTTTATCACCAGTATGTGTTCTCATATGTCTCTGTAAGTCCCCATTCTGAATAAACCCTTTACCACATTCATCACATTTATAAGGTTTATCACCAGTATGTGATCTTATATGTTTCTGTAAGGGTCCACTCTGACTAAAACCTTTACCACAGTTATCACATTTAAAAGGTTTATCACCAGTATGTGTTCTCATATGTATCTGTAAGCTCTGACTCTGACTGAACCCTTTACCACATTCATCACATTTAAAAGGTTTATCACCAGTATGAGTTCTCATATGTGTCTGTAAGTTTTGACTCTGATTAAACCCTTTACCACATTCATCACATTTATAGGGTGTTTCAGAAGAATGTGTCTTCATATGTTTCTGTAAATTACCACCATCACTAAACCCTTTACCACATTCATCACATTTAAAAGGTTTATCACCAGTATGAGTTCTCATATGTGACCGTAAGTTCTGACTATGACTAAACCCTTTACCACATTCACCACATTTATAGGGTTTATCACCAGTATGTGTTCTCATATGTCTCTGTAAGTTCTGACTATGACTAAACCCTTTACCACATTCACCACATTTATAGGGTTTATCACCAGTATGTGTTCTCATATGTCTCTGTAAGTCCCAATTCTGACTAAACCCTTTACCACATTCATCACATTTATAAGGTTTATCACCAGTATGTGATCTTATATGTTTCTGTAAGGGTCCACTCTGACTAAAACCTTTACCACATTCATCAAATTTAAAAGGTTTATCACCAGTATGTGTTCTCATATGTATCTGTAAGCTCTGACTCTGACTAAACCCTTTACCACAGTTATCACATTTATAAGGTTTATCACCAGTATGTGTTCTCATATGTGACTGTAAGTGCTGACTCAGACTAAATCCTTTACCACATTCATCACATTTAAAAGGTTTATCACCAGTATGAGTTCTCATATGTGTCTGCAAGTTTTGACTCTGAATAAACCCTTTACCACATTTATCACATTTATAAGGTTTATCACCAGTATGTGTTCTCATATGTGTCTGTAAGCTATGACTATGACTAAACCCTTTACCACATTCATCACATTTATAGGGTTTATCACCAGTATGTGTTCTCATATTTGTCTGTAAGTGCGCACTCTGACTAAACCCTTTACCACATTCACCAGATTTATAAGTTTTATCACCAGAATGTGTTCTCAAATGTCTCTGTAAATGCTGACTCTTACAAACTCCATTAGCACAGTTACCACATTTACAAGAATTTTCTTTAGTTTGACTTTTCATGTTTTCCTTTGACTGTTGACCAACTGTAAGCTGCATGTTTGATCTTTGAACCAAACGTGATGAATCTTCATTATTTAATTTGTGTATTGTAAATATGTTTTCCTTTATATCCTGTCCATGGCAAATTTTATGATGCTGTTTAGCAATATTGCTATGACCAAATGACATACTACAAATACCACATTGATATTGCACTATGATGTTCGTTTTAGATGATGATGGATTTAGCAGCCATTCCAATTTTGTACTGTGATTGTATTTCACATGATTTGATATATATCTTTCATGGCTGAAGCAAACTGTACACAATGGACACCTATAAATGGCTGAAAAAAAAATCAGAATGAACTAATCACATATATTCAAAACTGTATCAGTGAAGAATTACACAATCCATAATATTTAAAGTCAAAAGAAGACAGAAATAAGTCTATCTTCTTTTATCGAACTTTAAAAACAAGGTAAACAATATTACACATGAAGTTTTGAGTTGTTTTGGACAAATAGTCACACACCAAAAAATTAATAGACAAAAGCTCTGTTGCCATTAAATTACACCAAGAGCAACTAACTTTAAACAGATATCCATAAATCCTAAAACGAGTTAAAATAAAAAATATTGTTTATAACAAATACGGACTCCCCAATGATTTCTATATCGTTCTGTAATTTACCCCATCAGGGATGGCATATTCCTTTTTTTTACCTTTTCAATTTACAAATCAAGAATAAACGTTGAATTTTGTTGTCATTTTTTAATACAACTTTGGCATGTTGATAAAAGGATTTGATGTCCCATGTCATACAAAATTATGCACATGCTGAAATCTCTGACCAACTTTCACTGTTAAAATAAGGCAGACATGTACAATCATTGAATATATAACACCAAATACAGTTGATCTTTGCTTATAGTATATAACCAATGTTATTTCAACTCACAGATCAGGTGGAGCTTACGTTTCAATTTGCATAAAGACAGCCTATTTGAAGATGTGTGTGATAAGGATGATGGCTGTTATAATTATCAGTGTCACAAAACGGATATACAAATGAACTGAGTGTATGCTTTGTGACAAATAAATGGACAATTCATTAATGAGTTTATCCCAAACACCTGGTCTTAAATAAGCGTATTGGTTAAACCTTACTTTTGCTACTTTTGTTGCAGACAACACAATAAGACCAAGTTACATAACAAGTACACCTACCTTCACCATTGACATATTTTGGTTTAAGTATTGATGTAATATCCAATCGTTCTATTCCAAGATCTTTTCCATAATCCTGGCCATACCACACCAATAATTCGTTTCCTGGCTCTATGTCTTTGAAGCTTCTGTAATATATGTCTCCTTTATACTGATATGCAATCAAATTTTGTTCATCTTCATTTCTCGCACAATTCACATATCTCATCCAGTTAGATTTCGACCTGTCTAAAGCATCTATGAAATGAATTGGATCACCATCTAAATATATCTGAAATGAAATAGATATATCTAGAATATAGTAATTTATCATAATAATTAGAGGCATCAAAAAATGCATCCAAGCCCAATACCAAGTATAAGCAAATTCTAACACTTGAAAATACTTTCAATTTTATTCTGTCTGAAAGGAATTGGGTGGTATCGTATTACTTTGACCGCCATGGGAAAATGACCCAATGGTCAATTTTGAGCTAAGGAATACTGACATCATGGAAGGCTGATTCTCCACAATGGCTTTCAAAACAATTTACATGATTTGCAAGTATCATTTTCTGATGTTCATGTGAAACAGTCAAGGAATAAACATTTGACACTTCCACATAAAATTATTATCTTAACATAACAATAATCAAAACACTTTCCATAATGGGCACCTTTCCAGACATAAAATGACATATAAAGCCTGAATACTGAAAAAAAAAAGTGTAAATAATTATGGATGTGACAGTCATTTGGGATTGAGTGGGAACTTTTTTTCAAATAACAAGGGTGTAAGTAACAAAGGTATGGTCAGATCATATTTGGTCAGTTAGCATTTTTATCCGTGCACTTGCTTTACACTTCAATAGAAAGGTTTGAAATTTATAAATCTTAATCTACAAGAAAATTAAATTCAGCGAAATTTCACAAATGGACACGGCGCATTACATCATGGGAAAATTTTACTTCATCAAGTTACGACTGAAAACTCTGAAGATGAAGATTTACCCAATCCATACAAATCTAGAATCTCCAAGGAGCCTGTGTCACTCACCTGATATTTTAAATTACAATTACTGCATGAAATAATACAACCGTTATACTTTTACTTCAATTTCAGAGATATGTCAAAAACTGCATTTGCCCCTATGTTCTTTTTATAGCCATGTCTGCCATGTTGGTTGGCAAGCAGGATCACCTGACAAATTTTTTCAACAACATGTAGATACCCTCATGCTGATTGTAGCCAAGTTTGTCTCAGTTGTGTCAGGAGAATATTTTTGTAAAAGATTACAAAAACTTACAAAAATGGTTAAATTTGACTTTAAATGGCAATAACTCCTTAGGGCTATTCCAGAAAAAAATGTATGGGGGGGTTGGAAGGCACATTGTATTAATAATACATGGGTGATGGGTATCAGAGCAACTTTTCACACTATAATGCACTATAATTCTCAATTACAATTGTCTGGGTGGCGGGTGCTGACAAAAACTGCCTTCCAACCCCCCCATACATTTTTTTCTGGAATAGCCCTTACCATTTTGGTCATGTTGACTTATTTGTATATCTTACTTTGTTGAACATTATTGCTGTTTACAGTTTATCTCTATCTATAGTACTATTCAAGATAATAATCAAAACAGGCAAAATTTCCTTAAAATTACCAATTCAGGGGAAGTAACCCAACAAAGGGTTGTCAAATTTGTCTAAAAATTTCAGCGCAGATAGAAATTGACCTGATAAACAATTTTACCCCCCATATAAAATTTGCTCTTAATGCTTTGGTTTCAGAGATATAAGCCAAAATCTACATTTTATCCCTGTTCTATTTTTAGTCATCTTGGTTGGTTGGCCCAGTCATCAGACACATTTTGAAACTACATACCCCAATGATGATGTTGCTCAGTTTGGTTACATTTGGCACAGTGGTTTCAGAGGAGAAGAGTTTTGTAAAAGTTAAGGACAGACGAGGGATGACAGAGGCCAAGTAATGAGAAAAGCTCACTTGGCCCTTTTGAGCCAGTTGAGCTAAACAAAGACAGTGCCTAGCCCTTCCAATCCTCCTCAATTCTTTTTTTTTTTTTTTTTTTTTTTTATCATTTCAGAGTATTATGGGGATCCCTGTCAAAATATATCAGAATTTGTATGATTTTTTATCCATAATGTTAATGTAGTAACATTGTAGTATTCAGTGGTCAAAAACTTCACTTATCTGTATATTTGCTATTTACATGTGACTTTTCCTTCCTTTGCATTTCTCTTTTTTTTTCTAATAATTTCTAAACAAGCAGAACAATTTTAACTTTAAATTATTAATAATAAATTAACAATAACCTGCCAAGCATATCCAGTATAATGAGCTATTTCAGCATCCCTAGTTATCTCCCCTTGATAAGGTCCAAATTTGCATCTGCTCTGAAAAGTTTTATCTGCAAAGACACCTAGTCCTGCATTAGGTATTCTTGACTCTTTAACTGACAATCCATCAGGTACAGTGTTGACTGCTCGACTTTCATCTTTAGAAGTGGTCTACAAATAATTTAATATGAAATGAATGCAGTTGAAAAATAAAGTTAATCCAATTCTTGAACAAATGCATGCAAAAAAATTATATCATAAACTTAGTCTTCTGTGCATGATGTTATCATTTGTAAGCATCCATTTTGTATAATCATCAACAAAATATTCACTCGGTCAGTCTGTTGTGAAAATATGTCTGCAGATCATCTTTTTTCTTAGAAAAAAATTTCCAATATTATAATATGAAAAGGCTGCATTTTTTGATTTTTAAAACCTAGTCCAGTTCACAAATAATATATGTATCAACCAAGTCAATCAATAATTTTTGGCATATAATCAACTATATATCACATAGCTAATTGCGTTATCTTGACAGTCATACCTGGGAATCAAATATAGGTATACAGGGGTGAACAGGACAGTCTCCTTCATATTCTCTTTCACAATCTTCACAATCTAAAGCAAAAAGAAAGTTTACCATCTAATTTGTTTTGCACATCTCATGAGCAGTTCTGGCATATATATATCAAACATCATGTTTAGATTTTGTTTATTTGAGTTTTTCTTCATTTCAAATACAATCCATGAAACAAATTGCTTTAAATGATTACTGTAAACCAACTAATTTTTGCGAGTAGAAAAATAACACTAATATAAATCGCCATGAATATGTTAAAATATATCTTCATTGAGACAATTTTAGAATTACGAAATCAAATTGCCGCAAAAACACAGACATGATTCAAATTAAATAACTTATCAATTAATATAACCCTTAACTTCATAGCTTGACTTATAATGATTTAAAAATTACGTGCACTTAAGTACTATTGAACATGCAAATTATTAAAAATTGAATCTACTTACAAATAAATTCATCATCATCAGGTACTTCTAAATACATATAATTAGTTAGAGGAATTTTTCTCTGTGGATATCTATGGCTTCCTGACTTCCCAGTCTCTTCTCTTTCATCAGAAACTCCATCAACATTTTCATCCTGAAGAGAACAAATTATGAATGTTCAAAAATTTCTTTCAATGACAGAAAATTTATAACTGCCTGCAAAGTACATACATGTACAGTTGACATTCATGATGCCATTTAATTCTAAAGATCCTGATAAATTGCATAAATTTGTTTGAATCTTCCGAAATAATCATGTGACTATTCATCATTTGTTAGGCCCCTAAATTTTAATATTAAATATCCAAAATGCTCCTAATATCCCAGTTTTTAATTTTGCACAGCCAAACTGATATTTTCTCCTTCCGTAGGCCTTTTACAAAAAGTTTACTGATTTGATGTTTCTATTAGCACCAATTTGTATCCTAATTATAACTATAAACATGAATAGGAATTTTGAAATATTTTTTTGGGAAAAAGAGAAATAATTTGTACTATTTAAGCGTCTTCTCTTGACCAGAATCCAGAGAATAAAGATTTCAATTAATTAATTAAAAAGGTTAAGAAATAACATGCCCAATCTTGCCACTTACATCAGAATTTAAGTTATTTTGTTCCTTCTTTTCTTTTCTAATCCTTTTCTTTGGTACTTCAAATGCTGGAAGGAAGTAAAGATATTCTGTTCTCTTTTCTATAGATTTTTATCTAAATTGTATAATATTTCATACTTTGTTTTAAAACAGCGGTAAAAACAGCTACCGCTCATTAATACAAAAATCTGTGGGCTTTTTTCATCAGATTACATTCTATGAGGATAATGTTTTTCCTTTAATATATAATTTAAGTTTGGTAGCATCAGGTAACCTTCACATAATTTTCAAAACATTTTAAAATTTTGTCATTTATATTTTCTTTTAAAGCTACAGTGAACCAAATGAGAGTCAGGCCAAAAAAAATATATGTCTGTTTCCTGCTGCCAAGGCAAATAAATCAGGGTCAGTAGGTCGGGATTTTTACAGAGGATGACCTTGAGGTCACTCCGATGTATTGTTATCGCTTAAATTTCCTTCATTCATAAATTATAGTCAAATTACTTTTGGGTTTTCAACACCAGTGAAAAAAGTGCATTTTCATACCTGCGATTTCTGTTCTCCGGTTGTACGATGTTTCAACAAAATATGGAATCATTTCAGTTGTTGATTTAGTGGTGAAAATTTGACTGAATTATATCTTAATAAATACGATTTTATATGTTTAATTGGTGTTTCAGAAAGAGGTCAGGTGCTCTTGTTCATTCATAAAATTATCGTTCATTCATAAATTTATCGTAAAATAAAAATCACTACACAGGTTATACGTGTAGTGTAAATGACCACCTGTAATCTAAAAATAGCGGTCTCACTAATAACGACAAGAAGAATTTTAGCGACAAGAAGCGTCAAGAACGGACAAGAAGAATAAATTAAGCGACAAGAAGACTATTTAGCGACATGAAAACTTCTCGTATCGCATGAGGATGACACATATCAAATGAACAATTATGTGTGGGACTTAGTTTTATGAAATGATGTCAAAGTAACACTATGAAAATATTTTTAGTAAGCTGAAATATATATTTATTTTTTACATGTTTATGTCTTGTAAGTTATTTTATTTCTGTCCCATTTTTCAACATTAGCGTCTCGAAAGGTGAAATGTTTTAACTGAATGGTTAATTTAAATTAATTATGAAAATTGTTAAAATTAAATAAATAAAAGTAATTATTGCCCTGTTACAAACACTACCAGGGGATAATCCATAATCACCCCCAACTTTAGCCTGGTAAACTTGTTGTCTCCTTGTGAAATATAAAACATATTAAAAATGATTTCCTGCTTAAGTCTTTTATTGATATAAAGTCAGAAACCTTCTTGCTTTTCACTAGACAACCATGTCCTGTCAGGTTTAATTCTTATATATGTAGATGAAAAATAAAAGTCCCCAAAACATTAACATGGCAGCAATTGCTTTTACAGCCTTTAAGGCTTTGATTTCTTTTACAGAAGAGTGTCCACCATGCACTTGCACTGCACTATAATAATAGTAGAATAGAATTATCATATACAAATAGATGAAAATTATATATACATGCAATCGTAATATTAATAATATATATAACAACAAACCAGTGTATTCTCTACGACTATTATTATATAAGTATAATAGTCAAAGGTATACTGATTTCTTGCACTACAATATAATAGTTATTACGGTGAGGTTGAATATCCTGTCATTTATTCATCATCCAAGCATGAACTTCTATCTGAAAAAAATATCTCTGTAAATTAACCAAAGTTTCAGGTATAGAGATGTGATCTGTTTCTGTGACATGCGCTTTTGACCATCCACAAGAACCTGCGGTCATCCGATGTTCAGTACTTCAGTACTTTGATTTATTTTTGCACTCCCTGTCAGATTTGCAGTCGGTTAAATGTCATGTTTGGTTAGGGTCCTGTACCCCAAAATGATTTAATCCCTTTAAAGAAGCTTTAATTGAATAATTCTCCCAGTGCTGACGTTTTTTAAACCTTTATAATTTGAAGCACATTTGTGCTGGGAGCAGCCATTTTTATTGTTTGGGCATAGTAAGATACGGATCTGGATGGGACCGGAAAAGAATTTTTTTCCAGATTTGAATAAAAAGATCTTGGGTCCGGGGGTTTGAGTCAGGGTCGGTCGGAAAACAGGAAACAGACATATATTTTTTTTTGTTCTAACATAAATGTTAACACCTTATTTAATAAAACCAATTACTGTTAATTCAGAAATTATAATGCTATTGCAAAATTTTATGAAAGAAAAAAGTTTTTATCTAAAATCCTGGTATTGTCACTTTTTTGCAATTTAATATGAAAACATTCGCAATAATTTCTGAAACTACAGCGAGTAAATAAGTACCTGGATTTTTTTTTCCGTTTTTCTGAACTGGGTCTCCATTCCTCATCTGAATCAGAATCCATTCTTTGTGTAACTTTTTTTCTTCTTCTTTGTTTCTAATTTTGATAAATCTTTGACTGTTTGACCTGTTTATCAAATAAATCTCCTTTTAATATGGGAAGATTATAATGCATGGGTCAATCACCAGTTTGATTTTTTTGTGTAAGCCTTAAAATTTAATGGACCTAAATTTCTGGATAATACAAATCGAATGCTCTTGAAATTCAGGTATGTCAATTTTTACCAGTTTTTATACTTTTATACTCTACAGAAGTGATGTATTTTGGAAATCAGTCTGTGCCAAAAACTATTTGAAGCACTAGCCTTATGGGCTAGTTAAAAAAAAAATTACTAGCCCGAATTTATGGTGTCTTCCCGATTGTCCCACTTTTTGAAATTACAGGTAGAAAAGTAATGCAATTTTGTGGGACAATCTGGAATATGTTTGTGGGACAGTTGGGAAGGTTAAATGTGGGACAATTGGGAAATTGTTTGAGTTGTTAATTTCTGTGTCGTTTGGTCTCTGGTGGAGAATTGTCTCATTGGCAATCATACCACAACTTCTTATTTTTTATTGAAGTCTGATTCTTCTGTATATAGTTGGTTACGAGTCTTGTCGGCAAAGACAAAAGGAATATTGGTAAAATAATCTCTAATAGTGATTATTTGAAAGACAAAACTGGTCAAAATCTACCAACAGATTCGTTATCAATAAAGAACGTTGTTGGTTCAGGTGATTTTTTAGCAGTCTTCAATAGCGCAGAGAATGTTGTTAACATGTCCTCTGAAATCCCTAGTAAAATTGCAAAGGTACTAGTGGAAACATTTCTCCATCAACAATTTCATTTAGATGCTGGAACATATTAATTGACTGTTAGCTATACTGTTCCCAGATTAAGAGTAGAATGTAAATGAGTTTATACCTTTTTAAATTGCATGCATTATTTATTTATTTATTTGAAAACGTTACAAAGAAAATGTTATTAAAATTGTGGTATTGACATTTGTTTTATAAATATTAAACGTAACATTGTAGATATATTTCATAAATCAGAGATATAATATTGGTTTTATATTAAAAGTGTTTTTATCTGATGACTTTATAAAATTAATATTTGATACTTTTCTAAATTAATATTTTCATACTTTTATGAAATTAATATTTTATACTTTTATAAAATTGATATTTTATACTTTTATAAAATTGATATTTTATACTTTTATAAAATTAATATTTTATGTGCAATAATTAATTCTTGTTTATTTTGCAAAACAAACAACAGTTACCTTGAAGAAGAAGAACATTTTACTTCATAAAATAATGTGGGACAATCAGAACTTTTTATGTGGGACAATCAGAACTTTAAAATTTTAAAAAGTGGGACAATCGGGAATAAACCGAATTTATATGTACTGGACAGAATAAAATCTGTGTCACTGTTGAGGATTACGAAGTGATCCGAACCAGCTAGGGGGGTTTGGGAAAATTTTGGAATATTAGATGTAAAATCCTGCATTCTGAGGTTACATTTTTGTATCTGGAAGTGTATATAACTTTTCAAAAATATAGAGTTTTTTCTCCATGTAATATAAAAAAATTCTACTTTCCTTAAAAAAAACCTTCTCAAAACTGTTGACAAGAATTTAAGACATATATATGTAAAATAAATGTATACATGTAGATAAAAACCCCTTGCCATCACATTTTGTTTAAATTAATTTTTCATTCAAATTTGACTTTTGAAGTTAAAGAGATCATCCTTTCTGATGCAGACCAAGAAAAGAAAAAAATCAATCAGTTAAAATTTTATTCTTCATAATTTTTCATATCATTTTTAATTTGATGAACAACTCCTGTTCAAATACAAATACAGATGCAAATTTGCCTCCTTTTCCCTGCTCCTTACAGTAGCTACAAAACATAACTAGATTCTCGTACTGGAGCCAGGGTCAGGGAAGATTGTCAGTCCAATGAGTTATAAATTCTCGGACCCGTTTAACCTCGTATTTTTTTTTAGCCTCCGTAACTTGGTCGGACTTGCGAGATGGCCTTTTTGATGCCTTTCATGATCTCGCACTTTCCGACAGTGAAGCCATGTATATCAAACGATGTTTGTCACCAAAATTATGTCTGTAACTTACACACTTTCGTCATGAAAACAAAACTGGTTCCACTTCTTCATAAAATTAACGGTAACCAGTCACTGAAGTCGTCCTAATAACCAATCGTTGAAAATACACAAGATGTCAAGCGGGCAGTGACAAATTAATATCTTCCGACACAAAAAAGTTCAATGTTTTTTTAATTTTCTGTTATGATTATATTTTATTCAGTCTATGCAACTTAAATCAATCAATAATTACCAAAATTTGACATTTTCAAAACACGTGGTACTGACTGTTTTCGTGCTTTTTTTTATTTTGAACAATCGGTTATTAAGGAGACCGTCAAAACTGGTTTACGGAATTTTTGCAAGGAAGAGAGTATCAGTTTATTAATATCGATTGCGTCGAGTGACATTCTTCGTTAACTTACGGTAACGATTAAAAAATTGCACACAGATATGCACTAGACCGGTCGGACTATCGGCAGTGAACGTTAAGTAGTCTGAGCTTAATCAAACTAGACAAGGGCTTCGGGCTACCGCTTAACATCGCAGACTGGGAAATTCTGGAAAACCTGTTTAAAATTAAAGTAAATACTTGCTACCTTAAATGGAATCATATCTTAATTTTATTCCTTTTGGATATTTTTGGAAATATTTTGAATCAATAAGAACAAAAAGATAATACTTTACTACTATCCATAAATTTCTTGATGGCAATGAAGATTTCATGCCAAAATTGGTTCTCAAGTTTCCAGCCAAAATTATATCTCACAGTCCAGATGTAAAAAATGGCTTCAGCTTTATGACGTCTTAGGAAAGCATCCAAGAAAATTAAAAAGACATTACACTTATTAGGACTTGTACAACACCATGATCTCCTTTTGCATTTTGTTATCATGCAATCAGAGGAATGGTCGAACGTATTGATAGTTTCTGTGTCAAATCTTATACATCTTTTTTAAAGCTCTTTATTTAGTTTATAATTACATAATGGAATTGTATATTAAAATACAATTACTATGTATTAAATAAAGGTTGAAACTCTGTATGACAAATTACCTGAGAACTTAAAAAACATGGTCTAGCAATGACTTTATTTCACCATTTTCATATAAATCATTTGAATGAATATTTAGATAAGTATAAAAACCTTGATGTCTTTTCACTTTGTCTGAACTAGGTTTTCTAATCTCATCAAAACCAGACTCATTTGTATTCTTAACAATCTGTTTCTGCTTCAATGCTTTCATGAATTCAGGTTTCTGTGCTGGTAGACCTGAAAATAAAACATCTTTTCTGGAATCCATGCTTCGATAATATGCAATGTTTACAACACGTAGCCTTTGCAGGTTATTTGATATTAAGTCTGCATTTGTTCATGCTTTACAATAAAACTGTAGGTCAAATTGCTGAAATTATTGAAATCTATTAGTTTTATTTTAACTAACAATAATATTTATGGGGCAAACTATAAAGGGTACATATATACTTCAAGATTTCTACAATTTGTCCGATGTTTACACTAGTTTATGATAATATAGCTGGATATTTGTTATCTTTGTCATTTCAAGTATATTCCTTAGAAAGAATAATCATTGACTTTGATTGTGGTATATATAAAACTAAGAAAAATAGACTAGGTGGTAGTTTAAGTCTTATTACCCATTTTAACCATCATTTCAAAATTTTTCTTCATATTTCTGTATCTAAGTGTCTCATACGCAGAGAGATTAGCAAGCTGCATCTTAGTAAAGTATTGGTCAATATCACCAGATCGTTCATCTTCCTCAAATTTCTGGAAATCCTTTTTATCCATTTCTACCAGTCTTGGGATTTCCTTGTTTAAAAATAAATATCATATTAATAAAGGAATACATTTAACTGATTAAAAATCAAAAGCTTATATATATATAAAATGTTTTTTGTTTATTCTCCAATACTTTATATAAATATCATAAGACAAATCAAGGTATGAAAGCAAATACATGTTGATGTCAGGAAAGAGTCTGTAGAAAATGATTTAATCTTAATGGTTCATTCACAGTCGTTTGAATTTTAGTGATAAATAAACATATCTAGCGACTTTTTTCTATTTTTTTTGTTTATTTATCACTAAAATTCAAATGACTGTGGTTCATTTTTGTTAACCAGTTGAAAATTATCAAGTTTATTTGATTACTAAAATCTTTTTGTGCAGGATGATGATTATTTCATCTTCCATTGAAAGCTGGACCATGTTATATTTTACACAACCAAAATAATCTGAACTTAAAATGTCTCATTTGGTTTGAATTTACTGTTGTGTTTTAAAAAATAATTTGGCCCTAGCTATATTTCGCTTTGTCGTGATGGGGCCTTTTCAAGCAAATTTATAATACGGTATGTTGTGTTCATTGTTGAAGGCAGTGACCTATAGTTGCTTTAATTTGCTAATTTTTGACTCAGTTGGATTATAAGTTGTCTCAACATTACTCATCAATTGGCAATCTTACAACATCTTCTTCTTGTGTAAAGTCGGATAAAATTAGGAATGGAAATAGGGAATGTGTCAAAGAGACAACCCAACCATAGAACAGACAACAGCAGGTCACCAATAGGTCTTTAATGCAGAGAGAAATTCCCACACCAGGAGGCGTCCTTCAGCTGGCTCCTAAACAGATATATTATACTTAACTAGTTCAGTGATAATGAACGCCATACTCAATGATACATTGAATCAAATTCATAACAATTACAAAAAAAAATGTTGCAGCTGAAGTCTGAACAAAAGTATTCATAAACATATCAACTCACAAAATTTTTCTTCATAGTTGAGGTCAGTTGATTTCCAATTCTAAAATGCGTACTCAAGACCAAATACTGTTGCAGCTATAATAATCTGAAAAACAGAAATACATCATTGATTCACTTATCTGGTAAAAAAGTTATTTTGAATTCAGATAATTATTTGTTCAAGATTTTTTGTTGGGGATAATAAGGGGACGAAGTCCCCTATAACAATAGAAAAAAATCAATAATAAAAAAATATTTTCCAAATCGTTAATTTTTTTTTCTGACTTTTTTTTGTTTTCCAGCATTTGCCCAGAAATCTCTTTCTTTATTCTGCATGTTGTGGTCTCCTTTGTCATGAGATATACTTTGAGAATTATATAAAAAATGTATTTAATAGTCAAGTAATATATAGAAATGAGCACAATAACAATTTCATTTTAATTATTCTTTGAAATGAAAAAAGTTAACTGATGATAGCATCTCTTTATTTACACTGAAAACGATGTCATGACTAAAATGACGTCACATCTAAAATCCCTAACAGAACCATCTGACATCTGAAATGTTAAGAGTAATGCATTTCTTTTTGAACATTAAAATATGTTAGAATTTAAAAAAGTAATTGATACGGACTTAATTCCTCCCCTTAAGCTTCACAGGTAATGCCTGCCTCATTAAAAATGCTTCTTCTCTTATTTGCATCAGCTGCTACTCAAAACACAGGGACACGTCAGATAATTTTGGGCGGAAATATATGCCAGCCTACTCGGGTATGTGCTAAACATTGTGTTACTCCAAAACATCTTTGATACTTTACACAATATAATATATATGTATTTATATGCATACCAGTCCACTGGCATATATTAAATTTCCGCCCCAAAACATCTACAACACTAGTCCAAATAATTATGACTGATCTGATCCCGAAACCCACTTACTGTTTTGTCATTTTACTATATCCCTCTTACACTATGCAAGTAAGCATTTCTCATGTCCTGCTAGACTTTATTTTCCTGTTTTCAGAGCACAATAATTTGACTTTCATGTGTCACGCTTACAAAAAATAGTCAATCCCCCGTCACGCTTAAACCCCAATGAGACCCAACTGTGACACAAGGCTTTGTGTCTGAGGGGTGATCCCAGACCCTGCAGAGAGCCTTTTTAGAGGGAAAACCCAGTCTTCAGGCCATGGAAAACTAATTGCTAGTTTCCCCTAACACGGGAAAATTTAAAAGCCCTGGCAGGCAGGCTTTTTTTTTTTTTTGGTAACCATGCGTAATTATCTGTGCATTAGAATTCAATGTACTTCCCAAAGTTAACAACATCCCTGGCACTTATCCCTCCTTCAACTTGGAATGGTTGCAACTCGAGACTCACTAATTTGAACTGCTTTTAAGGATTTCTTGTATATTTTATATAATTTTATTTGACTGCATTATTGTTAAACTGTATTGTATATTTTAGGATACATGCATTTTAAAATCATTTAAAATTTATCATTTTTTTTTTTTTAACAAAAAAATTAAATGACCAGGTGGTTAAAAAATGACCCGGTTGGGTTAGGGGAAACCATCAATTATTTTTCCATGGCCTCACGCTTAACCACAAGTCATTCAGTTATGGCTTGTAAAAATTGTTATCTGCCTGTGCCCAAAACTATTTGAAGCACTAGTTAAAAAAAAAAACTAGACTTAAGTTATATATATGAACTAGACTGAATAAATTCTGTGTCACTGGTGAGGATTGCGAAGTGATCAGAACCAGCTAAGCAGGTTTGGGGGCATGCCCCCCCCCCCCCCCAAAAAGAAATTTTTGGAATATTAGATGTAAAATCCTGCATTCTGAGGTTACATTTTTGTATTTGGAAGTGTATATAATTAACTTGTCAAAAATGAAGAGTTTTTTCTACATGTAATATGAAAAATTCTACTTTCCTTCAATAAAAACCTTCTCAAAACTGCTGACAAGACTAAAGGAGGCTTGCGAGTTTAAGATTTTCAGAAAAAATTACCATTAGTAGTTGTTACTTTTTCATATGGTACAAAAACAATTCCAAAAAATCATGTGTTGGCTCCAGGTGACCTTTAAAATGCAGACATCATTGAAAAAGCTCCAAATTATCTCCCTTTGGTGAAAAAAATGCCATTTTTTGGCATTAAAATTGAAATATCTTTATTAACTCATCCGACATCGGTGACCTAATTTTTTGTTGTTGTTTCGAATAAGCTGTACATAAGCTAAATAATTGTAAAATTTAAGCGATTTCTGTAGTTTAGTTCTTTTTTTATTTCGATATTACGTACGGCTATTTCTCCTATTAGTTCAACAGAAAAAAAGGACATTAACAAAAATGTATGTTTCTTTCGAAGGCAGATTGTGAGCGTAAATGAATGGTGACCCCATTTTTTTATTTTATTTTTCTATTCTATTTAGTATAAGATAAGTTCATTTATAGAAAAATATAGCGAAATCCTTTATTAGATAAAAAAAAAAAATTTTGACCCGCAACATAATGTTCTTGTTATTGCTTCAATATCTTTACAGTTTGATTTCTTCAGTTTGAATAGCTCTTTAAACTTTGTTGCTGATGGATTAAGAATGAATAGTACAAGCAATGCTTGTTCCTCTACTCTGTCAAAGTTGTTCTTCAAGTAGGATTTAAGAACTGACAAATCTCGCTTCGTCTTTAAGGCAGCACATGTTATCAGAAAGTGATGTGTATCTTCACGGCTTGTTTCACATAGCAGGCACTTGTCACTTTCTCGACCTCTTGTGAATTTTTCTCTTGTCTTATTGTGATGTGTAGGTTCTTGTAATTACAGTGGAGTCCCCGGTGTCCGCACGGCCGGTGATACAATGCATTAGCTGATTTCATCATAACAACAAAGTAACAAAAATAAAATCGTTTTTATTATTGTTTTAGCCTTCCGAAGGGACAAAAAGAATAAAATTGATAAGTTCAAGAATTAAATAATAACTGCAATCCGGGCCATAAAAAAGAATAGGTTTGTTTGCCCAAACGCTACCTACCCAGAAAAAAAGCTGCCTACTCAAATTCTTTTATTGTCCTGATTTGAAGAAGTTTTTTTTTAATCAGATAGGCATGAAGACTAATAAACACCCGATACTTCAATTACTCTTTTTGAAAAAAAAAGAAAATGCCTACCTACCTACCTACCCACTGTCTCACCTTTGAGTAGGGTTTGGGCAAACCAAAATATTTTTAATTGTGGCCCTGGTGATTTACAATATTTGGCCAATCTCCATTAAAAATATTACATTATCAGATAAAATTTGTTTTATTTAAGTCAAATTTATATCAGATTGAAATAATTTATGCTCTGCATCCTTGGCAGTGTGCTTGGTTCAAATTCAGCTCTATTTTGGAGTAGAAAATCTTTCCTTATTCAAAATAAGCTATTTTTGGAAGGCATGCGCAAAATCACCGGACATTGGAGGAACTCTCAAAACAGGGGTTTCCCTAATTTTGGACACTAATTACACAAAACCTTGAGGGAGAAACCATACAAACAGAAGATTTTATGAATGTGTTCACACAATATTATCCAATTACTGGTTTTATTAGTTGAATGAATTGAAGTCTCAAGTCTTAGGTGCATAAATACGCCAAACTGTACCGTTACCTTGCTTTAATTTTGGCCTTTTTCACTTCGATAGTTGTATTGGGTACTAGCTGCCAGATCTGATGGGGCTTTCTGATAGGCAGCTGATTTATTTCAAGATATTGCATAGTGGTTTTATTTTCTTTCTCTGATAACCTGTTTTTCCCAATGCATGTTTATTGCCTTTTTTACAGTCCTTTCAGGCGAGGATCCAGCCATTTTAAAATGGGGGGTTCCCAACCCAGAGTAAAGGGGGGGTTCCAACTATATGCTCCCATTCAAATGCATTGATCGGCCAAAAAAAAGGGGGGTTCCCACCCCAGGAACCCCCCCCCCCCCCCCTGGATCCGCCACTGCCTTTTCCAGATCTCTTTTGTTGGTTTACTGTTCATTATTTCTTGTGCCTTTGGTAGACAATATTTATCCAAAATTTCTTTTCGTCTATTTATAAAATTATAAAGTCTTCATCATATATAGTTAAGTTTTGACACTATCTTTTCGACTTTTACTTGGTTGTGTGGGTTTTTTTGGGGTGTTTTTTCAGGGAGCGTAGCTATAATCCGACACCCCTAAATTCCGACAGTCCAGTAGTCCAACAGTCCAACGGTCCTATAATCTGACAGTCCGTTAATCCGACAGTCCGATGGTCTGATACGAACCACTTCTGCTGAGGGGGAGGGGGCTCGATCTTCTGCTGCAAAGGATATGGATATCGTCATATATATATCAGGACTATTCGCTTAAATTTACAATAAGACCGACACGAGTTAAAAAAAGTCAAACAAGCGATTTGTTTCCAAATGTTTGGTTGATATGTTTCACCCAACAAAATAAGGGAGGTTATGGGTTCCATTTCAACCAAAGGATACGAAATTGGTCTGAAATGACAACGAATTTATGAATGACAGTCGACAAATGTAGATATAAAGTCCACACTCAGTCTGGTCTTGAAATAAGTATTCAATATATCAGTTCGGCGAAACAGACATTCTGGTCAGACAAGCACACCATGGCCAAAAAATATGCCTGATTTTTATTCAACATGTTCATTTAATGCTTAATAATTCTGTTGGAAATTTTCGTTTCTAATAGCAAAAAAGTGGACAAGATAATTTTGTTTTCAATCCAGATAAGGTCAGAATTTTTATTTAATGCAAAAGTCAAATTTTTTCTCTCTCAAATACGTAAGTCTTAGACTGCCTTCTCAAATCAAATGGTACGTACCGTAGACTTTTAAATTATCTAGAGCTTATATTGACTGGGGATCATTATTCAGCTATCATGTAAGTTATTTAAAAATAGTGAAGCCATGCACTGAAATGGGTCAGTTAATTTGAGTTTACACAGCTAGTGGAACTCCTTGTCCAAGGAGAATTACGAATTTACCGGTATTGCAATCATTTATGAAATCAGTCTGAAGGCTTTGAATCCAGGTGAAAACGGGTCATTTACAGAATTGCAGGGTTATTTATTTCCCCCAGGTCAAACCTGAAGGATACGGATCAGTTTTACAGTATGAAGACATTATACTGATCGATTTGACACATGATTTTTTGTGTAAAAAAAAAATCAATTTAAAATCGTTCCATGTCTTTACAGGCATGCTTTTTAGAGACAATTGACTGCGCGTCGGACTATCGGATTATAGGACTGTCGGACTATCGGCCTGTCGGATTATAGGACTGTCGGACTACAGAACTGTCGGATTATGGGACTGTCGGATTATTGGTCTGACCCCGTTTTTTCATTGGTCGCTTCGTTTTTTATTTCGGAGTTTGACTATCCCTTTTGTTGTAACATGTACATTTGTTATCTATTCGTTTGGTGTGTTTGAGCTTTTGATTTTGCCATTTGATTAGGGAATTTCCGTTTTGAATTTTTCTCGGAGTTCCGATATCTGACATAATCTGTGCATTTTCAACAAGTTTTACATGTGAAATGGCTCGTAGTTACATTATTTTGTCTACAGGTACCCGTTTCGGTTTTTTTAACAGTGAAAGTGCATACATTACTTCTTAACCTTTACAAAAATGAAGCCTAGGCTACAAAATTGTCAGTGGCTGTATGATCTAAATAACACTTAGCAGACGACATACGCTACTGGTTTCTTTATTACGAATCTACTACTGTTCGTAACAATAGCGCTAGCAGGACCAGTAAGAGCGGGAAAATAGTGTTTTTTCGGTCCTTTTTTTGTTCGCCACATTAGGCCTAGTAAGTCGTAGGTTTTGGTAATGTCTATTTAAAAATAAAAGATCAAAGATCAAAAAAGAAAATACGCTGCCCGCATGATCGGTGTACACTTGGTGCAGGATAAAAACATTCCATCATCTAGGTAACCACTTCCAGTGTCTTACTTGAAAGCTTCGATAGAGGAAGCTTTCACTGTCAATTCCGGTCATTTATTCCAGGCTATTACTGCGGTTCTTGGAAAGAATGAGAATTTGTAGTAATCATGTCTTGGGCTGAAGATGGTGTATGCCACGGTATTGTAGTGTCTTCATGTTCTATTTAGTGGAATGAGGTAAGTATCTGTTGGAATTGCTACTAGTCCATTTACAATTTTGTAAAATAGGCATAATCTGATGTTCACTCTTCGTTGGTAGAGGGGTATATCCAGTTAAGCTTGCCAGTGGCGGATCTAGAAATTTTCATAAGTGGGGGCCCACTGACTGCCTAAGAGGGGCCAACTTTAGTCACGCTTCAGTGATTCCATATATAAGCAACCAATTTTTTTCCCAAAAAAAGGGGGGGCAGGTCCCCTAAATCCGCCTCTGCGTGCTTATCATGCTTGTGACACTCGATTCGTTACTGTAGTCGTAGAATATATATATGATAGATTTCGCAAAAAAAATTATGCAAAAAAGCCATCCAAATTAAACTAACAATAAGTACACATTCAACATCCAATAGATTTAGTAAAGGCGGACATGTAGGCTTTATGTACACTCATTAATTTTACAAGTAAATCAATTATAGGTGAACCGTTACGTTACGTTCTCAGTCCCTTCTCATATACTATATATAGGTGTCATTCACTAATTCACCCCAAAATTTAGAACGTACTCTGCCGGACAAAAAAATAGCTCTTTTAATGTTATTGCTAACTTAAACTAACCAACAAATTGGCAGAAAAGAAACTTATATGGTGAAAGAGAAATATATTTATACTATTTTAAGCCAAAATGTACTTGTCTTTGAGTTTGCATTTAAATTTGAGGATTAATTAATGATCATTATTAAGCACCATATCATACTAATTCAAGTTAAAATCCCCAGAAAGCTAGGGGTTAATTTTAGTAGTACTTATCTTCCAAAGGGAAGTTCTTTCTTGCCGGACTTTACACATGGATTTAAAATTGGCAGGTAATACCCCGTTTATCTGTAAGTTAAACTTAAGGTTAAATATGTAGAAAGCTGTGAAAATTTCAATTCGGACGAATCGATAGAGATTTTGAATTGGTGTTCGGACACCAGATATGTATAGAGAAAAATAGTAACTGACAAAAAAGACAAGATTTGAGAAAAACTGGGCTGCTCCGCGGAATCTTGAAACTTAAATCGACTTTTGCTGTGACTGTAAAAGTGTGATGTAGATTGATAAATAATGAGTTTATTGCAGTGGCGGATCAAGGGGTGTGTGGTTTCCGGTGGTTGGACCCCCCCTTTTTTGGACGATCAATGCATTTGAATGGGGACATGTGGCCACGGTTGGAACCCCCTCCCCTTTATTTGGTTGGGACCCCCTTTTAAAACTGTTGGATCCGCCCCTGCATTGTCAGCAAACACAGAAAACGTAAAAACTAGGAGCTCTATTAAATAAAGGGCTGCGCTTTAGCGCATGATACGCCCGTTGCTCTTTTAACTTGTCTTTTATGCTTTAAATGAATTTATATGATCAACTAGAAATATATATACAAATCAAAAGAGATGTTACATTAATATATTCACCAAAGTTTCATAAAATCCCCCTTTTTTAGGTATAAAAATTCATTACTTAAGAAAACGTAAAATCTAAAATTTATAAAAATAAAAAGGGAGCTTATGTCAATAGATATAAACAATTTATCAAAGTTGCATAAAATTTTGTGAAAGTGTTAGTTATTGTCCCAAAATTCGAAAATCCCCCCTTTTTTAAGCATAAAATTCATAACACGGAAATGTAAAATCTGAAATTTATAAAAATTGAAAGGGAGCTTACATCAATAGATATAAACAATTCACCAAAGTTTCATGGACATTGGTGAAAGCCTTTATGAGTTATTGTCCGAAGTGTTGAAAATCCCCCTTTTTTTATGAATAAAGCCCCATAAATCCAAAACTTAAAATCTGAAATTTATAAAAATTAAAAGGGAGCTTACATCAATAGATATAAACAATTCACCAAAGTTTCATGGACATTGGTGAAAGCCTTTTTGAGTTATTGTCCCAAGTGTTGAAAATCCCCTTTTTTTTATGAATAAAGCCCCATAAATCCAAAACTTAAAATCTGAAATTTATAAAAATTGAAAGG
Organism: Mytilus edulis; assembly: GCA_019925275.1. Classification (NCBI taxonomy): domain Eukaryota; kingdom Metazoa; phylum Mollusca; class Bivalvia; order Mytilida; family Mytilidae; genus Mytilus; species Mytilus edulis. The sequence continues at coordinate 41,980,365 of CM034358.1, forward strand.
GAGCTTACATCAATAGATATAAACAATTCACCAAAGTTTCATGGACATTGGTGAAAGCCTTTTTGAGTTATTGTCCCAAGTGTTGAAAATCCCCCCTTTTTTTTATGAATAAAGCCCCATAAATCCAAAACTTAAAATCTGAAATTTATAAAAATTGAAAGGGAGCTTACATCAATAGATATAAACAATTCACCAAAGTTTCATGGACATTGGTGAAAGCCTTTTTGAGTTATTGTCCGAAGTGTTGAAAATCCCCCCTTTTTTATGAATAAAGCCCCATAAATCCAAAACTTAAAATCTGAAATTAAAAAAAAACGAAAGGGAGCTTACGTCAATAGATATAAACAATTCACTTAAGTTTCATGGAAATTGGTGAAAGTGTTTTTGAGTTATTGTCCGAAGTGTGGACGACGGACGGACGGACAGACGGACGGACGGACAACGGTATACCATAATACGCCCCGTCTAAAAGACGACGGGCGTATAAAAAGCAAGACATGAATTTTGCGAATTATTTTAAATTAAAATAAAATATCTTCCTCATGCAGAGCTCTGATTCCTTACCTGGCGTTGACTATACTTTCTTTTGCCCTTTTTGGTTTATAGCATCACTGCAGAGATATTGATGGTTGGAATGTCAATCTGGTATAGACAAATTGGCACCGTTTATGTTACCACGGAACGTAAAACGGCCAAATGTCAGCCAAAAAAAAACCCAACTGAATTGTTTAGCTTTAAATAAGAAAAAGCGCCGCATTTTTGCGCCTTTCCAAAGTCAGGAGCCTCTGGCCTTTGTTAGTCGTGTATGATTTTTACTTTTAGTTTCTTGTGTATAATTCGGAGTTTAGTATGACGTCTATTATAACTGAACTAGTATACATAGTTGTTTTGGGACCAGCTGAAGGACGCCTCCGGGTGAGGAAGTTTCTCGCTGCATTAAAGACCCGTTGGTGGTCTTAGGCTGCTGTCAGCTCTATGGTCAGGTTGTTGTCTGTTTGATACATTCCCCATTTCAATTCTCAATTTTATTAGATGAATAAGGTACTTTATGTATAAAATGATTATGTTGAGGATAATGTCCCCTCTCTTGTTTCGATGCTAAACATATGGAAATCTGCAGCCTTTCCCCTTGTACTCCTATACTTTACAGTTCGATTATTAATAGATAAAGGATTATTACATGCAGTGCTAAAACAAGAATATAAATAAAGATGCTGCTTACGGGATTATAATTTACAAGATATAAACAAAATTATAATTATATGATTTTAATTTGTTCCATTATCAATGAAAGTGAAAAAGTGAAATAACAATTCGCTGTTAGTAGCCAGTTTGGTTCAAATTGTCAAAATTATATACAAGAAAAATCGCTGATGAAATATTTTCTTGCAAGTGAATAATTCGACCTCATTGAATACGTATTCATGTGACATTTAATTTAACCTTTAAGCTGGATGTGGATTACGCACAAATAAAGGCAACAGTAGTATACCGCTGTTTGAAATTCATAAATCGATTGAGAAAAAAACAAATCCGAGTTACAAACTGAGGGAAACACATCAAATATAAGAGAACTACGTGACAACAGAAACACTACACTAAAAAATAACACACACAGAAACGAACTATAATATACCAATGGCCATTATCCGGACTTGGTACAGTAAGAAAAAAATGGTTGGTTGAACCGGGTTTTGTGGCTAGCAAAACCTCCTGCTTTTATGGCAATTCTAAATATAATTAAAATGACAACATTACATGACATGACTACAATACAAATAAATGGGAGAACATAAAGGACAGAGAAACACACAAATAATAGCTATCAAAAAGTACCAGGTTTTCAATTTAATACGCCAGACGCGCGTTTCGCCCACACAAGACCAATCAGTGATGCCCAGATTAAAAAATTTGAAAGCCAAAAACAAATACAAAGCCTTAGAGCATTGAGTACCAAAAGCTACAAAAAGTTGTGTCTAATACGGCCAAGGTTATTTGTCTGGGATAAGAACATCCAAGTATTTAAATAGAATAATCCATACTTTTTGCAAATAGTAAATTTATAGAAATGACTATATAATAGATATACATCATAACATTGATTAGAAGTGGTGACTAACTACAGAATAAAAACGTATAAATAAAACAATTTAATCCGGCTCATAAAAAATCACAGCCGAGTTAGCTGACGAGATCAACGCACAGTTCTTGTCCATTCGTTTTTGATGCGTTTTGTTTTTGATTTTGACATGTGATTATCGACTTTCCGAATTGATTTACCTCAAAGTTCAGAATTTTTGTGATCTTACTTTTTATAATATCTAAAAATTTCCCCAAAAAGGATAAAATTAGGATAGAATTCAAGATTAGGTTGAACTAGTTGATAGATCTTTACTTTCACATACATATAGAAAAGAATTTGACCCACAAAAGATAAAACATAACACAATATCCAACCTGAATTATGTTGAGGCTGTTTTTGTTTGGGTAAGGAAACACCACTGTCAATGAAGTCCAAAAAGGTTGAACATGCACGAGCGTGACGTTTGAACAGCAATATGTAGGTTGCACTTTGTAAATACAGCTGTTTCTCAAAACACGCCTCTTTTGGACGCCTCTTTTGGGAGTAATTGAATATTCATAGAAAATAAATTTTGTTTACATACTGGTTCCCAGTTATGCTCTCTGTGTTCCATATCGCAGAGACAGAACTTGGGGATGTTACCAGTAAATAAACACGTGCATATTGTTTACATTTAAATCTGTGGCAACCTTTCATTCGAGGTAGGGGTAGTTAAGAAAATTAGTGTAAGTTTAAACTCTGAGAAGTTCAGGGCATATAAACGTTGAAAATATGCCGCACAGCCCTATATTTTGACCTTTGAAAAAAATTGTGGTGCATATGAACTTTCAATTCTAGGATAAGATTTTTTTCAAAACTTCATAGTAAAAGTGGTACAGTTTTAGCCGTAAAAGGAGTTCCTATGGGAAATTGCATTGTCAATATTTACAGCCTCGGAAATGCAACCTGTAACCACCATATAATAGTAGGGGAAATATAGTTGTAAAGAAATTGGAAGTTGATAATATGAAAGTTAAAATTATCTTGTTAGATGCATCTTTGTTTTGTCTTTTACACAAGCCCAGTATAGGTTTTCTGTAATTCTCTTATTGTTTGACGAGTTTGCATCTAGATTTATAAAAAAGAAGATGTGGTATGATTGCCAATGAGACAACTGTCCACAAGAGACCAAAATGACACAGACATTAACAACTATAGGTCACCATACAGCCTTCAACAATGAGCAAAGCCCATACCGCATAGTCAGCTATAAAAAGCCCCGATAAGACAAGGTTAAACAATTCAAACGAGAAAACTAACGGCCTTATTTATATAAAAAAAAAAAAAATGAACGAAAACCAAATATGTAACACATAAACAAACGACAACCACTGAATTACAGGCGTACAGGTTTTTTTTTTTTAAGAAATACGTTTCGATGATGTCTTAAATATAGTGGCCTAATATGTTTGTAATGACAGTATACATATCGTGATTGAATTTAAGTATAGCTTCATAAAACAATAAAATGCAAGTCTTTAATTTTGAAATTTTTTGCCTGTTCTTACAATGTTTAAAAAAAACCCAATCTAAATAAACTAAGCTAAATCAAATACTATCCATGTGAAACCTTGTCTATATACCCGGTAAAATTTGAAAATGAGAAGCAAAGTCCAACGTACAAAGCCTTAAAATGCCAAAATCAACCAGTTCCTTTTCCTGTTATAAAAGAAGTTTATGGCGACCTAGTTTAAATTTTTGTTCTCCAAATAGGGACCTTTTGCGTCATCAGTTCTGGGAACAGGGTGTCTATCTTTCCATGTGAAGTCATTTAACAATCTGTAATCCATACACAGAACTTTAAGGGTCCATTCTTACTTTATAAATAAAAATACAGATTAGAATAACGACTTTGGCTTGATTCAATTGCTTTCTTGTTTGTATTGCTTTATTTCTCTTTCCATTTTCGACTATATATTAAAACAAATAAAATCGGCAGGGATGTAACATAGTTATTGCGTAACAACTGAAATTTCAAATTTAAACTTAATCCCTAACGGAAATGATTGTGCTTGATTTTCAAATAATGGTCCAATTAGTGTTAGATTATGCATCCTTGATATTTTTCTTAGTTTCTTTCTTTTTCTTTTACTTTTCTAACATTGGAATCGGACTTCTTCTAAATTGAGTTTTAAATTACTATGCGCATTGCTGTGTGTATATAAAAAAGAAGATGTGGTATGATTGCCAATGAGACAACTATCCACAAAAGACCAAAATGACACAGACATTAACAACTATAGGTCACCGTACGGCCTTCAACAATGAGCAACGCCCATACCGCATAGTCAGCTATAATCGGCCCCGATAAGACAATGTAAAACAATTCAAACGAGAAAACTAACGGTCTTATTTATGAAAAAACTGAACGAAAAACAAACTATGTAACACATAAACAAACGAAAACCACTGAATTACAGGCTCCTGACTTGGAACAGGCACATACATAAATAATGTGGCGGGGTTAAACATGTTAGCGGGATCCCAACCCTCCCCCTAACCTGGGACAGTGGTATAACAGTACAACATAAGAACGAACTATACAAATCAGTTGAAAGAGGCTAAACTCATCAGATGGACAAAAATACAAGTAGATGTATGTTTATTCTACATAGGGTAGAGGTATAAGGATGGTTGAAACCTAACGCCGCATTGCTGCGCATGTTCCAAGGCAAGACACTGTGATTTGTTAGTTTTGTATTAATTTAAATTTTAGTTCATTTATATGTTTTGAAGTTTAATATGACATTACATAGTACACATTTTTGTTTAGTGCCCAGCCAAAGCTCGCCTCCGTGTGGGACATTCTCGATGTGTTGAAGACCCATTTCCACATTCCCCATTTCTATTCTCAATTCTATTACCCATATATTCGTATTTTTGTTTTTCTAAAAGATGGAAAGTTGATGTTCCAATCAACTTTTCCAAATGGCTTGAATATTATCGATATTTATATATATTTATAAAAAAAAAACAACACCATCATCTGCATTTTGATAAGGAAAATTTTCATCTCCATCTTTTGATGGCCATTACGAAACCAGAATTTTCATTACCAAACATCAAATCGTCCACCCTTATAATTTATACAGCCTTATCATTCTAAATTGTTTTTTTCAGTTTAATTGAATTTACCAGTAAAATCTAAGTTTTTTGTACGATTACTTTCCAAAAAAAATTAAAAATATTTCTGTGGTTGGGCTGGGACTGTTGCACTAACGTTACTATATATGCCATAGGTTTGTGAGGATTGGGTTTCTAAGATGCATACAAAATGCATTTGTTAAAAAAAGAAAGGGAAAAGGTTAATGCATGGAATAGCAATTTTTAGTGCAAATCCTGCGAATTCGTTCTTTTATCACATGTTCTATAGATTAATCTATACACCTGGAAAAATGTATTGCAACACTTACTTTGAAAACTGTAAAATGACATGATTGTAGAATGTGTATAATTTGAGTTTTACCAAATACTTTTAATCCGCAGTAGAATCGACTTCGATGAAGAGTTTGACATCAACGATCCAGACCTACTGCGCACACCACCACACACATCGCCCGTCATCAACGCAGATTCGAAAGAGGTAATACAAACAGCCATGCTAACAGCACGACCTAATACTCCGTACCAACAACAACAATGCAGTCGGAGTAAAATGAAGGCCAAACGACAGACACCGGTCTGTAAAATATTTTTTTTTCAGTCCGTAATATCCAGACAGGATAGCCGGACGTGAAACGTCCACATATTAGAGACACATCATTTGAGCTCATTGCAGAACTAATGTTTTGGAAAAATGAGTCCTGCAAAATTTTCATTTTTTGTGAAAAGCGCGAAAAACTATTTCAGTGCAGCAGTTCTGTTCTATCCATGTAGGATTAATATTGGATGAAAAGTAAGTTAATATCATGAATTCAATTTTAAACCATAAACGGATTAAAACTAATTGATAAAACCAAAATTATACACATTCTACAATCATGTTATTTTACATATTTTTCAATGGAAGTGTTGTAATACTTTTCCAATTGTATATGTTTACTTCATAGAATATTTTGTAAATACGTTCATCAGAAAGATTTCGACGTTGGCTTAATTTTGGTTATAAAATTGCTGAAGTTTTCGTGATAACTTTAGGTTTTACGCAGATAATGCAATTTAAATGTGCAATAATTGGTCTATAGCATTGTCTACGTCTTTTGATTTCTTGTTTAAAAAGTTATCAAAGGTACCAGGATTATAATTTAGGACGCCAGACGCGCATTTCGTCTACAGAGACTCATCAGCGACACTTTTAAAGTTGCAATCACACCTAATCACCTTATTTTATATCAGGCATGCATGTTGGTCTAACTTATCGTGAACTAATGTTTCTATACATTTGATTTTTGTTTATAAAATTAAAGAAGCAAACCCTAACTATATTTTTTCCCAGAAAAAATCAATTGTATAGAACTTACTGAAAAATTGTTAGCTGCATATTTCATTCTAGCGAAGTTGTCCTGAAATTTTTCCTGAAAATTACTTAATTTTCATGGTTAATGCATTTGTATCATATAATTTGTTATCGGGGAAATACATATGGCCATTCGAATCATTGCAAAGTTCATCTGACCATGACCTCACATTCACGATTTAGTCATCAGCAATATAGTTATAAGGTCAGTTACTAGAAGAATTTGGTGGCCCATATTTGTTGGCGTAGTCTTCAAATGTGTATTTTCGTCCAACAGGCTTCACCTGACCTTGGTTTCATTTTAAGTGTTAAGCTTTAATATTGTACCTTAGTAGATTTAAAGGATGCTCATTATATCAATCAGTCATAACATTGCATTTAATTCTGCTGGCGTGCCTGGCGACATTCATCGGCCTTCAGCAGGAAAAATAAAAATCATAGTCAATTACAATCGGAGCCGAATGCACTTCGATTGATTGATTGGTAATTAAAGGCACTTTCAACATGCACTATTTCGTGGAATTCAGCTTTTACTCAACATTTCCAGGGCTCAAACTCATTACCTAGGCTCGCTATTGTCATGCCACTGATAAAGATAAATTACTAAGACCACTCAGCTGTCGACTTCCTATTAGCCATAGATACCTCTGTTTTGTTTAAGACTGAAATTAACTTGGCTAATTGATGTCTTGTCAATTATGAGCCTGGTGGGGGAAAGAATATACCTGACATATCCTTTTATCTGTATCATACTTAAAGTTGCCTGGGAATCTTCCTTCATCTTGGATTTTGAAGAAGCAGATAACTTTGGTCTGGATATTTGATGAAATGTGCAATTTTTGAGAGTTGTATGTAATTTATGTAAAAGACTTTTGATATAAATATAGAAAATAATGCAATTTATCATAACTACAGTTTCAATTTCCCCAAAACACCTTGTTTTGTGTTGATAAGATTTTTTTTGTAACTTTGCCAATTTAGGGGAGATAACTCAGATAAAATAATTTTTATAATAGAAAGTGTTATGAATTTACCTAGTTTGATATGTAGACCAATATTTTTTAATAAATTTTTGAAAAAATCAATTTTAATTAAGACGCCCTAGTCACCTTAAGCAGACTATTTTTTTTAATACAGCTGTGAAAACATCGTCAGTGATTGTTTACAGTGAAAGATGTGGTTCCAGGTGATTAGCTTTGAAGATTTCTTTTAAAGTCAATTGATGGGCTTTATGTTTCTCCTTTTTTATCAGATTTTATGAAGTGTTTTGAAGACTTCTTTTTCTTTAGTTTCTTTTCTGGTTATTTTTGCATTGATTTTGTCAGTCTGTTTATTGATTTATCAGGTTTGATTGATAAAGAGGGCCTTGATGGGGCCTACAATTCTGTTTTCTGTAATCTTTCAAGTCATTTTTATCTATATGTATATACATTTTGTCCGTTATTCTTCATGTTTTAGAACCCAATTGTTCTCTTTTTCTTTCTTTTTTTGGTGATTGTTCTTTTGTATTGATCCCTTTTTCTGTATTCTGTAAACCCTATCTAGACCTCCAGTAAACCAACTTATTTTCACAGATCTTTAGGAATTAGCACTTTCTACATGTTCTCCAAACAATTGAATTTTTATGATATTCTAAAAGCAGTTATATAAAGAATGATCCAATGTCCCATCATGTTTTAAATAATGAAAGTTTAAAATTAAATTGGTTTTCCTTATATTCAAAGTTTTGTTAACAGTAAACTAAGTTGTGTTTTTTTTCAGCTCTTTGGTTCTGCAAAATAAAACCAAGTGAATAAAAAGAATCAAACAGATCTCAACCATAACTACAAGAATAATATAAATTTAATCAGTTCTTTATTTCTTATAGATATCTTTCATATCACATTGGTCAATAATTAATATGTCACAACTCAACAAGTCACAACTCAACAATAAATATATAGATTCTGGATAGAACAATAAAAAATAAATATTCATACCATAAAAAATAACAAAATAACTTCAGTCAAATTCACTGTTCATATTTTAGCAAATTCTGATTCATTTGATATTTGTACTAGTTTTCACCATTTGTGTATCCAAAACAAATATATATTTACTAAAAATTCATGTTTAATATAGTAATTTAAACCTGGTTTACTGTGTTAGAAATATACTCAAAGTATGTATAAGCATTGTACAGTATACTCTCATTAAACTGCAGTCAGTTTTGTTCTGGATGTAAGATGACTGAAAGATAGATTAAACAGCTAGTTTGTTGATTAAAACAAGCAAATGTATTACAATCAAAGAGCTTATGAGCACTAAAGGGTTAAGATTGCCATCACTTTTGTTTACCGTGGAAATTAAACATGAAAATGTCCAAACAAGGCATTGGAAGGCAATAGTATGAAATAGAGATATAATCGTAATTGATTAACTACAGCTATGTATAAGAGAGATAACTATTTCTTAGAAAAGATAACAGATTCATGCACCATGCACAATACATGTAAATAAATTCATCATAGATACCAGGATAACTGCAGCCTGGTAATATTCTTAACAAGTATGATTACGGCAATATATACATACAAATTATTTTGTAATTTCAATATCTGAGTATATCTTTCATTTACAAATTTGTTGAAATGTTCATAAGTAGGATGTATAGATAGTTGTGTTCAGTGCACTATTGTTTATGTATATAAAAAGAGGTGATAAAAATCTGAAAAATTGATCAAGCCAACCACAAAAGGGTTTTGATCATATTAATGCAACGATATCTCTACCCCAAAAAACTTGGAATTTTCATAGAATTTTTAGCAATGGTACAGATATCCTTTTGAAGATATGCAGTAAGTGGTATAATCATGTTATCTATACTATTAAACGAGAAGACCTCATTTTTGGGTGTCGCTTCTCTTCTTTCCACAATAAAGTAATCATCACGCCTCTGTGTCCTATAGGTACAGTGCATAGTCGCATTTTTATCCATTTTTATGATTATTCAGATTGAGTTATTTTGGGAGAAAAACAAGAAAAACGCATCCGGATATTGATTCCGTCATTGGGCGAAATTTTAAGTCATATTAGACTTCCGGGTTGCGTTTTTCTGTATTCTTTGAACATACATATATTACGAATAAAGTGTATTTTCTGTCTGCTATCTTTTTCAAGTTTACTATCCACGGCGGTCACAGGGTAAACTAAAAAGAGAGAGAGTCTGTATAATATAGAAATGACCGCCGTTGATCGATTAGTAACCTGAGAATTGAAAGTAAAAAGCAAATACACTTTATTTATAGTAATGAATGTTCATTGTATACAGTTAAGCGCTAAAAGTATGCATGTGTTATTAATGTTAATACAAATAAAAAAAAAATTAGCAGGGCTTGGAAAACAATTGTCCTGTCCCAAAGCACCTGACGTTTTATACCTTTTCTGAAATTCTCCATCAATTAAATCTTTTACAAAAATTCATTATAACAAAAAAAAAGAAGGTGTGGTATGATTGCCAATGAGACAACTCTCCACAAGAGACCAAAATGACACAGAAATTAACAACTATAGGTCACCGTACGGCCTTCAACAATGAGCAAAGCCCATACCGCAAAGTCAGCTATAAAAGGCCCCGAAATGCAATGTAAAAAATTCAAACGAGAAAACTAACGGCCTTATTTATGTACAAAAAAAATGAACGAAAAAAAATTATGTAAGGCTTGGACATAAGCAAACGACAACCACTGAATCACAGGCTCCTAACTTGAATGTTCTTAATATACTAAATGTATGTGCATATTGAAATTAATAGAAAACAAAAAAATGGGAATTTGGGAAATAAAGGAAGTACCTATGACTTTTGATACTTTTCCTGAAATTCTCCAGTCATTAAATCTTTTGCAAATTTTTTCCTACAACACTTTACATACTTTCAACCACGCTCTGATTACCCGCGATTTCGCGGGTGTGTTCTAGTAATATATTATGTTAGGGCATTATAAATTTACACTTCAGTTTTGAAAAAAGTTTTGTGGCTTAAAGTGGGACAGTTTAGTGATAATAAGTTAATAAGCTTTGCTTTATTTATCACAACAAATTTGAACAAAGGCTCATGGAATGCAATGTTTTGGTCACATTTTAAAAGTTTTAACAAGTTTTTACAAAAAAATGTAAATTAGTAGAAATCATGTTCTTAATGTATGGTTCATCTAATCAGAGACAGATCTATATAGCGGGTCTCATTAGGGGGCTCCAATCCCGGATCCCGCTTACTGTTTTGTCAGATTCCTGTATCCCGCTTACACTATGTACGTAAGCAATTCTCATTTTTTTGTCATTTCCTAGACCTCATTTCCCGTTTTCACGACACAATAATTTGACTTTCACGTGTCACGCTTACAAAAAATCAGCAATCACGCGTCACGCTTAGATCCCAATGAGACCCACTATATATTTAAGAAGATGTGGTACAAGGGCCAATGAGACAACTCTCAATCCAAGTCACAATTTGTAAAACAAAACCATTAAAGGTCAACTGAACATCCTTATAACAACTAGGTCAACTTACTTTCTTTATGAGACTACTGATTTGGAATTTGGTTCAAATATAATGCGTAGAATTAAAGAATGGTTATAGCAATCAATCAGACAGGTTGCATGAATACTACTTTAGGCACCAATAACAGTGGCAGATAAAAGATATATGGCAATCAAATAAGGGATTTCCATGAAAAAATGTATTTGTGCACAACAAATGCACAGAGCACAGGGAATACAGTGTCTTTTATTGACAAGTTCGTTCAAAGAACATATGAAAAAACAATCACTTAAGTTTTTCCTTTTGCTGAATTCAAAGTATTCATATTCCAGAAACAATATTCTTCAATGAAAATTTTAGTAGGAACAAAGTTTTTAAATTCATAAGATAAGAAAATATGTATCATTTCATATTCAAAGAAAAAAAATCTAATTAAAATATGTAACAATGGATAAACATATCAAAATCATGAAAAATAATCTATTCAAGTACTAAATAATAATATACTTGATAATATGTTGATGTATACCATGTATGTGACATGTTTTGTTCATATTATGCATTGGATATGAAATAATATCCATGGGAGATAACTCTATGCTCTCATGGTTAACTATGGTAGACAATTCTAGACTGTCATGATCAACAATGGGAGACAATTCTAGACTGTCATGGTCAACAATGAAGAAAAGAAAACTACAAATTCTGTTTATCTATCGTAAAATTAACATTATCTCATTTATTTATAAAAAAATAAACTAGGATTTGTAAGAAAGAAAAAATATGGATCTCTTCTTCTCAGACGTATATAAAAACGGCTGAAATTTATAATTCTCTAAAAGTTGTAAATGCATAAAATACCTATGTATATTTAAAAAGACAAAACATTGCCGTCTCAAATTATCATAAGCCCCTTAATACAAAACCTTGAATATGCATCTATACAGATTCCACAAAAGCTTGCATTTTAAACATTGCATATGGATTTCTAACTCAACCAATGTACATTAACTAATTTATACATGTACTATTCTCTGAAATTCCCACAAAATATGTACAAATAATTCTCAAAATATAATAAAAAATTTAAATGTACAGTAAATATAGCAATTTATAATATAAAAAGAAATATTATTTACACAATTGAACACCACAAATACAGATTTAACAACAAATTATTCATTTATTTTAAATGATGGAGTGGCTAAAACTAATATCAAATTTAAGGATAAAACTACATAAAGCAGCAAAAAAGACTGCCTGAATGCTTGATGTTCAGTAACAATTATTCAGATTTCATATTTTGGTCTCTACTAATGTACCATATAAGGTATAAAGAAAATCCCTATATTGAATTTTATTTTTGCTAAATTAATTTAATAGAAAAACACACAAAAAGAGGTAAAACATTTGCAAATTTGAAAAGCACCATATATAATCTAGCCCATAATATACGATTTAACTAAAAAAACAACAACACTAAAAGCATTGAACACTTGACCAATAAACAGTACATTTACAGAAGAAAATATAAGGGGGATGACACGTTTTTGGAATGAGGGGTAAAAAAAGTGGGGATGAGAGATATAGGGGTAAAAAATGTGTATGTGGGAAAAATTAATAAATAAAAAGTGGGTGGAAGAAAAAAAAATTATGAAAAAGCAGGATTCTGGAAATAAATAACCCTGGGTCACCCCCACTCAATATGGCCACTGAAAACCAAACCTTGGCATCATGTGTAGCAAGGAAAAGGGAGATAACCCATAACATTTTCTGATCATACAGCATGTGGTAATAGATAATGTATGTACAACTCTGACAATTATATTTACAAAGAAAAGAAAGTTACAATATTGTATCATTTGTTGGAAAGACATTTTAAGAGTTATGCTCATCTTTAACAATCAAATTGTTCAAATGCTGTTTCTGTCATTTAAAGTTAATTGTCAATATTCAGGCATTTATAAAATGAACTAATTACAACAAAGTCCACTGTTTTAACTATCACAGTCAATAAAAGTTTTCATTCAAATTGTCAAAAATTCATTTCAACACTTTGATATGAAAAATATAAAGTAATTTACAATACGTTTATAAATACCATTGAAAGCTCATTATGCGATTATCAAGTTTGGTTGCTGTTTTCCCAAAACTTGTTCCCTGTGTTAGCAGGAACAAGTTTCTATTGTTTAAAACACAACTGTTTGACATTTATTCCATTGAGTTTAAATTCTTAATATATGTTAATCAGTTATAGAAAATAAAAAGTCATCATAACAAACAATAAGAACCAGTAGCCTTGAAAAGAAAACAATGCTTTGACCTTTAATCAAATAATGAACTTTCAATGGTATTTTTATTCATGATGTAAGAACAGATTATTTTGTGTCTAGCTCCTTCTCTAATCTTCCTGTCTTTTTTAACATTGATCTAAAGTCAAATTGTTGCGTTTCATGTGTTGCTTTTTTCCGTAATGTTCCTGTTGTCCAATCCACATTCGTTTTCCGTAATCTTTTCTTTACAAATTCTTCATTGTTGTTTATTTCATCAACAATATTTGCATGTCCATTTTGAGCAATCTGTTTCCTGAAAATAATAATAAAAGTAATAATAAATATTGCAACCAAAATATTGAGTGGAACTTGAATAACATTTAAAAAAAAAAATGCCAATACAACAATTATTGAACTATAAATATGAGTTCATAGTCAGCAGTCTGTGTGCCCAACTGTTTTTAGGTTTGACTGAAACAGAAATTTGAACTTTTCTTCAATATATTTTACCTAAAAATCTTTTAAGATCTGTCTGAGCGAATACTTTTTTGTCTGACATTTTCTTGGTTAAACAGAGTTTGGGATACACTGGTTAGTTGACAATTTTTTTTTATAAATAAATATAGTTGACCTTTTACTCGCTCTGAGTACCTACGAAAACATCTAAGCATGAAAACTTAACCTTAATCATTAAAGACTGATCATTAAACCTTAGACAGCAGTGAATTTGTGAACTAAGGTCACTTATAATTTCATCTTTCAATAATGTCACAAACATATCAAAGCTCTGAAACTTCTTTTATGTTAAAAATAAAAATGTTCATGCATACCACAAATTCCTGTTTCTAAAAGACATATTCACACTAAAATTCAACCAATGAAAACAAACCAAAGGATGTCATTAGCCAATGAAAACAAACCAAATGATGTCATCAGCTTGGTAAAGTTTCTGACAAGCTTTTTATTTCTTTTTTTCGTCTGCCGTAAAATTATGAACAAAAATGTGACACTATATTCAAAACAATTAAAATTTGTTTGAGTCAGCCATAAAATTTCTTTCCATCTATATTTAAGTGTGAATATATCTCATTATCATTTGGGTATTTAACCAAAACCAACAACTACCCTAAGAAATTAAAAAAAAAAGCTAGCATGCAAAATAATAATAGATAAATAATATGTAAATAAATGTATTAATTTGGCAATTTTACCTGTTATAGATCTTCAAATGTACTAACAATATTGGAAAATGTGTGTATTCTAATTATTTTGTTTGCAGTTTTTTCCGTGTTGCACTTGCAAGAAACTGGTGAATATATATATGAATCTGTTCTAGCATAACCACGATGAATAGGGAAGACTAAAAAATTAGAAACCTAATATTGTTCTTATGGTCGTAGAAAACTTTTTATCATTAAAACATGAAAAAATTTTAAGGAGACTATTTCAATTTTTTTTTATCTTGAACTCTATAATTTTTTTCTCTTTTAGATCCCCCCATTTTCCTTCTATCTTAATCAATAAATGTCCATACAGCAAGGACACACAGTTTTTCCTAATCTGACCACCCTCTCTCTTTTAATGTAAACCAACATTTTTTGTCAAACAATTCATTTAAGAGTTTCAACGGGGGAAAAAAATGAATTTAATTAAATCATAGCCAATATTTATTGATCTTAAATGTTTCTCTAAACTGATTACATTAAAAAGGGAGAAAATAAAAAAAAAATGTCTCATATTGCAGTTGACAAGAAAAAAGACTACACAAAAAAGTAACCCTAAAACTAAGTTAGTTTACAGTGTGTCCTCATTAGCGGTAATGATCAACTATATTCATATTCATACACTTCAGAGTCAAGACTTACTCTTGGAACTGAACTTTTGGCGCTGAACCATTTTTAAATCCATTTTGTACAACTGGTTTCAGCTTGCTCTGTAAAACATTAGAATTCTCATCTGACGGTAATAATGGCGATGTTGGCGAACTGTTTCCATTCAACATTAAAGGTGGTATAGGAGGCGCTTTAGTCTTTTTGATAGCTGGCGGAAGTGGTGCTTTGGCCTTTGTTGATACTGGTGCCGGTGGTGGAGGTGGTGGCGTAGGTGGCACTTTACTTGTGGACGGCATATCGGGAGGAGGTAGAGGAGGAGGAGGGGGGAAATATATTTGTGGCTGTTGACGATGTCGTGAATCACTTAATGACTCTGGTATGCTGGCATCATCGACAGGTACTTGTTGCCGTTTGCTCCATAAATGAACAATACTTTGAGCACATTCGTCTTCAAGTCTTTTAGTTAAGTCATTAACATCATTTTCGTTCAGTAATTCCTCTTTATTGGAATTCAAATCTGGTTCTATGTTAAAATTTGTATCAGTAGTACTTTCACTATAAAAATAAAAATTATCATTTTTTTCTAAAAAAGCAAAAACTAATTTTCCTATACATAGCAATAACTACCTGGCCTTATCAATTAAAAATGCATCTGCAATTGAGTTTTTAATTTCTAAATTAGCAAATACATTGCATTATTCAATACAATCAATTTAAAAAATGATGAGATTTTCTAAACCTTAACAAAAAGAATTGATAAATACAGTATATTTTATGATTTCAGTAGCATTAAGGAAAAAACATATCTTTTGAACACCAAATGTCATAGAGGTATATCACCCCTTTTAAACTTTTTACTAAATAAGCTGTAAGTGTGAGTTTCCTTTTAATTCTTTTTCAAATTGTTTTCTGTTGCCTTTATTTAAGACTTAATGATATATTCTAAATTGCTCATTAAGCATACAACTTTTCTTAAGCTGCATGACTGGAATCAGATGTTTCACAAGATCTAAAATATTTTTTGACCACACCCACTTTTAGAAAAATATGTTCACAGGAGCTGAACTTATATAATTATAAAAAAAAAGATGTGGTATGATTGCCAATGAGACTACTCTCTGCAAGAGACCATATGACACAAACAGTAACAGCTATATGTCACCAAATGACCTTCAACAATGAGCAAAGACCATAATAATTATTTCAGTATATCATAAATCCACAATTGTCATAAGCAAAGGAAGGAAGGGGGGGAGGGAGGGATAACCCATGGTTTAAGCTATAAAAACATGCAAAAAATCTTTCCCTGATTCTAACTGAAAATTCTTTAATCGTATTATTTTTAATAATTATAAAACAGCAGTTGATATTGTTCTACTTGAATTCATTTAACCAAAAAATATGCTGATTACCATCATTGAAAGTTATATAGAAACTTAATTTTTCTTACTTTATTTAAATATAAAAAATTTAAAGCTATTTAATTTTTTTGAAAATTTATACTGCCTGGATGTATCTAACTTGAATATACATGTACAACAGTGAAATCATTATTTTTCGTTGGATACCAATTTTCGTGGGTTTCGAGGGTACAGGTGAACCATGAATTTAAATGTTCAACGAAATACAAATATCTATATGGTTGTATCTAGACTAAGCAGAACCACTAAATCACATATCAATGAAAATGCAAGGTTTCCGCGATCCACGAAAATTGTTATCCACTAAAATAAATAAATTTACAGTATGTGAACTGGCTGTAAAATCTTACCCAGAAGTCTCTGCAAATGAATTGTAGTACTTAGCAGTTTCTGGTTCTATTACACCCTTCATTTCTCTGAAAATAAATAGACAAAAAATGTGTATAAATGTATAAAGTTTCATGGGCCATTATAAACTATAGCTTAACTTCAGCAAATCATAGATAATTATAGGCTTTACTGTGGTTATGAATCGCGCCATGTATTAATGACAGGTGCATTAAGACTTCAATCTTACCAGAAAATTAGATAATTGTACATATCTGTTTACCTTATTTACAAATTTATTTGATTATGAATGCAAAAAATCCCCGAAAAAACTCCCTCAAAATTGCATGCCTCAATTTTGTATGGATACAAAATTGATTCTATGGAAAATCCCCAAAATTATTATTCAAATTATAAAAAAATCTAGGCACATCCAATTCATTATAAGTCTCTGAAATAAAAATATCAATTATATACTTAAAGTGTCCTACCTTCAAAATAAAGAAGCTGATTCAATGAAACAAACTTCTATAATGACCTCAAATGTAAAAATGTCCTTCTATTTAACAAACTATAGGACACAGTTCCGACACACACTCTTTCACCTGAATAAAGGTCTTGCACGTGGAGGACAAACCTTATATATGATGACTTTGAGTTCAACCGATAGATTATTATTGTAATCAAGAAGGCGCTAATATGTAATAGCACACAGAGTTAATAGCTTTGAAAAAAAATCACTTGCGTGAACGTAATTGTAGAATATCACCTGATGTGCTGACCAATGATAGATGACCATACATCATTAATGCAGCCTGATGGAAATCCAATATCAGAAATATTGTGTTACATATCAGTTTTTAAAGAGTTACCTCAGCTAATGATGCTAGTGTTATAATTAAAGTATATTTTTTTATGACCAGTATTTTTCACAAAAGAAAAACATATATTTTACCAATTTTAAACAATAGAATGACATTGTCAGTGCTGTGATCTAGCCATTTATTTAAAAAGCTTAAATTTTCCCCCAATGTGAATGACCTTTCAACAGTATTTTCCTTATTCTAAACAGTACAATTGCACAAAAAGAAGCATGAATGCGTCAATTTTCTCATTCATAGACTCAATGAACAAAAAATACAGAATAGAGAAAAATAGGAAAAAAAAAAATGAGAATAGAGAATAATGGGCAGGAATAAAGGAAAAATCAAGAATAAAGGAAAACTAAAGAATTCAGGACTAAAGGACACAAGCCAGACCCTCATTACAATAAGCTTCCTGCTGAAACAGGCTCAAATGAAGTTAAATAATAACTCACAGGCAACAGAAAATAATCCATATGAGTTTGAACTAGTTAATAGTGCAGAAATATGAATATCGTACCAAAAGCTTTATTGATTACATAAAAATGAATTACATCTTGCATCATCATAGACAACATACCATAAGCTATCTTAATTATAAATAATAAGTACTCAAGTTATTAAGGAGGTAGACCTAGGTTAAGGGAAATAACTCTTTAAATCATCAGTACGTTTGTGTCAACCATTTTCAAAAATATATTCTAAGCTTCTAGGTTACATAGATTATTTTCAATCTGTTTCAGGTAAATGCTTAAAATACATTGATGAACTTGACTTTTACAAACGTACTGATGATTTAAAGAGTTATCATCCTGCAAAGTGATATTTCATCATACATAAGATTGCAGTGAACATTAAGAATTGTTTACCATTATGATGAGTAAGACCCTGTTTACACTGGCAACGAAAATGAATCGATCTTTATTTGAATAGATCTTAAAAAGACCAGTTCGCATTTACATTGCACAAGCAAGATCAATCGAGATCGATCTTATTTAATCCAGTGCGTTCACACTACAACATAAAAAGAACCTGTCTGACCTTTATTTTCATATATAAATATAACATTCACCTGAAAAAAAGATCGATTGCGTTTACACCAAAAAAAAAGATCGATTCAAATAAGATCGATCTTTTTAAAACCACCTCTAGAAGTAGACCTTTTAAGTCCGATTGAAGATCGATCTTACCCGTTTACACTGGACCAAAGATCTACCTGAGTAAAGATCGATCTTTTTTGTTAGTGTAAATGGGGTCTAAGTGTCTCAACTCACTGGGGACATGTTTTTTTGTGGTCTTAGATCTTATGATAAGCAGTGGCAGATCCAGAGGGAAAGGAGGGGGTCTCTGTCGGAAAATACGCGAAGTACAAACATTACGTTATGGTAACGTTGTTACCATACCGCTTTACTCTGTGACGTTATATTATATGCATTAGCTATCACGACGATTAAACGTATAGAAAAACACAACGCATGATTTATTAAGATTCTTCAACATTTAATGGTGCCGTAACCTTTGGATATATATGGATTCAAAGCTGAAGTCAGTTCGTGCTGGACACAAAGGAGCCGTCACGAAGCTACTGGTGAAATTCGACGAGTTAAAGTCAAAAACAGACACAGAAGTTGACGAAGTGAAAGCCCTTGATGATGCCGTCACGCAGAAACAGAAAACATTGATTGACCTGAATAACAGACTTTTGGAACAGACATCGGAGGAAAATCTGGAGCAGGAAATCACCGACTCAGATGAGTATATGTACGAACTTGATTGTAAAATTAGACAAATTCGGAAATTTATTAAGTCCTTTGAAACAAATACTATAATTTCGCATGATACTGTTGGTCCTTCAACGAGCAGACTTAACCCAGACGCATATCATTTCACACCCGAAGCTAGAGTTGATATGAACAGATGTGCAATAGATTCTATGAACCAGCAGTATTCAATTAACGCCCCTGCAGTGCATACCCGTCCGTCAGAGAATGTCATGTTTCAAGTCCCGTCAGAACCGAGATCTTCAAAAACTAATTACCATAGGCTTCCAAAGTTAGACTTACCCTATTTTAATGGAGATATTCTCAAGTGGCAAACATTTTGGGATTGTTTCGAGTCATCTATACACTACAACGACACATTAACGCCAATCCAAAAGTTTAATTATCTCAAAGCCCAGCTAGAGGGAAGCGCCGCGCAAACAGTAGAGGGATTCGCTTTGACTAATAGTAACTACGAAACCGCAGTCAACCTTCTCAGAGATCGGTTCGGACAACCTAGCAAACTTATACATGCTTACATGAAAGCACTCATGAATTTACCCGCACCAACAAATGATGCTTTTAGCTTGAGGTCTTACGGAGACAGATTAGAATCATACGTACGAGGATTGGAGTCACTTGGTCAAACACCAGAGATGTATGGTTCGCTTTTGGTACCTGTAGTTTTGGACAAGTTACCGATTGACATAAGAAAATCTATTGCAAGAGAACACGGGAGAGATAATTTGATATTGCAAAATTTACGAAAATCAATAACTAAAGAGATTGAAATACTTGAGGCAGGACAGGGAGTCATGGAACCGGACAGATTGCACACCACAGCATTTTTCACAGGTACACAACCAAGATCACACAATAAAGGTAAATTAACTGACACACGGAAGAAGGTAAATACGCATACATGTATTTTTTGTTCAGGTGAGCACTATCCGACGGAGTGCTCTGAAGTAACAGACGCAAACGCTAGGAATCAAATTGTCAAACAGAAACAGTTATGCTTTAACTGTTTAGGGTCACACCGGATGGCCGCATGTAAGTCTACAAAACGGTGTAAAAATTGTAACGGAATGCATCATACAAGCATATGTAAAGGGAAAGAGGTCAATACAGGTACGAAGCAGGAGCCGAAAATACAACAGACAGCTATCAACGTGGTTGAAACAACAGACACAACTAGCGTATTGCATGCATCACAAGTAAGTCCCGACATTCTTCTAAAAACAGCAACTGCACCAGTTATATATAACGACGTAAAAATAGAATGTAACATCTTATTTGACGAAGGAGCGCAACGTACTTTTATCACTCAGAAATTAGCCGATAAACTAAAAATTAAACCAACGGGGAAAGTCAGCATTCAACTGTCTGCGTTCGGAGATTTATCTCAGAAAGTTCGTAACTTGGAAACTGCAACAATACAATTACAGACCGACACGGGAGAAAATGTGCGTATAAACACACTCATTGTACCGGAAATTGCCGTCCCGATTCATAACAGCATTTCACAGACTACAAGGAGCTTGCCACATTTGAGAGGACTTAAACTTGCACATTCTGTACACAGTGGAGAGCGTTTTGAGATCGATCTACTAATAGGCGCGGATTATTACTGGGAAATTATCGAGGACAAAATCATAAGAGGAAAAGGACCCACCGCTGTACAGTCAAAGATAGGATATTTGTTATCAGGACCAAGTATTGCAAATATCAGCCAGCATTCAAGATCTACAGTTCTTTTAAACATCATTTCATCCCATCAATTGGAGGAGACAGAGATTGAAAAGTTTTGGACACTTGAGTCAATAGGAATCAATACATGTGAAAACAAGGAGAACACCAACTTTTTACAGACATACCAGAACACAGCTATTGATTACGAGAATGGAAAGTACACGGCTAAGTTGCCTTGGAAACTTGACCACCCAGATTTGCCTTCAAATATGGCCATTGCTAAAGGTAGGACCGAGAATATCATTAGACGCCTTAACCGGGAACCGCACTTGCTACAAAAATACAGTGAAATAATCAATGACCAAGAAAAGAGAGGATTTATAGAGAGAGTTCCAGATACGGAAGATGATAACAACAAACATATGATTCACTACATTCCTCACCATCCTGTTAAAAAAGATTCCGAGACTACCCCCATTCATATAGTGTACGACTGCAGTTGTAAACCACAGCAAGATTTAGCCAGCTTAAATGATTGCTTAATGTCAACGCCACCAAATCTAAATGACTTAACGAAAATATTAATGCGATTCAGAATCGGAAAATATGGTATCAGTACAGATATTGAAAAGGCCTTTTTACAGATAGGACTTGACAAGAAGGATCGTGACGCTACACGTTTCTTTTGGCTAGCTGACCCCAAAGACCCACATGGCAATCTTACAACTTACAGGTTTAAATCGATATTGTTTGGCGCAACATGCTCACCATTTATTTTAAATGCCACTCTACTTAAGCACTTGGACGAAAATGAAAGTAGTATAACACAAACGATGAAAAGGGACTTATATGTAGACAATAATAACTGTCAAGCGTTGAGACTTATGACGAAGCCATTACATATTTCAAGGATGCGAGAAATGTCATGTCAAAGGGAGGATTCAATTTGCGATCTTGGAGCTCAAACTGCAGTGATTTAACTGAAATTGCAAAAAACGAAAATTTAGCCGAAAAGAACATAACGGTGAAAATACTAGGAATGATATGGAACACTGAAAAAGATACAGTTTCTTTTCATGAAATTAATGTAACAGATATTAAGGAACCAAACATTACGAAACGTGAAATACTTAGTCAATCATCTCGAATCTATGATCCTATGGGATTACTTTCGCCAGTGTCCGTTAGGGCCAAAATCTTAATGCAAGACCTCTGGAAAGACAAACTTGAGTGGGATGAGCCACTACCGTTAAACGTACAACAACAGTGGATGGAATTAGCGAGAGACTTAGAATTTTCAACAAACACAGAGTTACCGAGACAGTTTTTAACTGAGAGTACAGATGAACCAAAACAGTTACATGTTTTCGTTGATGCCAGCCAGAGAGCCTACGGATCAGCTGTTTATATTACAAATGGACATCAGTCAACATTAGTATTTGCTAAGAGCCGTGTTGCACCTATAAAGACATTGACATTACCACAATTAGAACTAATGGCCGCTGTGATAGGAGCTAGAATTGCAGCACACGTAAAATCAGCTGTATCAATAAACAAAGTTACGTATTGGTCGGACAGTCAAATAGTTTTACACTGGTTAACAACGACTAAACATTTGAAAAAATTCCTTCACAACAGAATTACAGAAATTAAATCTTTAACACAGGATTCAGAGTGGAAATATTGTCCGACGAATGACAACCCTGCAGACCTATTGACCAGAGGGATCAGCGCTTCACAACTAGCAGATGCTAAGCTGTGGTATAATGGACCGGAATGGATCAATTGTTCAACATCTTGGCCGCAGTGGACACCTAACACATGCATTCTTTTAACGAATATAGATCAAGAGGAGAGCGTTACAAATACAATTGAAGTGAATAATACACATGGCATTCATTGCATACTGGATATTATGAGATACAGTACATTAACAAAGATACTACGTGTTAGTTCATGGATTTACCGATTCATAGCAAATTGCCGCAAATCACGCTTACATAGAATACAGAGCAAATTCATCACATGCGAGGAACTACAAGATGCAACAGAAAAATGGATAATAAGTGCTCAGAGGATTTCATTTGATAAAGAAATCAAGACTTTGAAGTCGCAATCGAACACACCCAATACCTTAATTCGACAATTACGACTATATATAGATCAGAAGGAAATCATTCGTTGCCGCGGGAGAATTCATAATGCTCCGATTAGTAAAAATTCAAGATTTCCGTGTTTATTACCAAATAATTATCATTTTACTGAATTGCTTATATCGGAAGTTCATAAGAATTTAAAACATTCAGGAGTATTAGCCACAGTCACCGAGATTCGCCAAAATTATTGGATACCTAAAATACGTCAACAAGTGAAAAAAGTTCTTCGTAAATGCGTTACTTGCCGTAAAGTAACCGGAAAACCGTACAGTGCGCCAGATCCTCCACCTCTACCAAAGACAAGATTAATGGAAGCACCACCGTTTACCGTCACAGGTGTTGATTTTACTGGAGCGTTATACGTTAAAGACAATAACGGACAAGGAAGCAAAGTATTCATATGCTTATTTACATGTGCGTCAACGCGCGCAGTGCATTTAGAGGTCGTCACAGATCTTAAAGAAAGGTCTTTTTTACAAGCGTTCAGAAGATTTACGAGCCGCAAGTCTTTGCCGAGAGTGATGATATCTGACAATGCGTCAACATACATGGCCGCATCCGAGACTTTAGAGAAACTAACCAAATCTGAAACCTTAAATGATGCGTTATCCGTCTGTGGGACGAGTTGGAAATTCATAATAAAACGAGCTCCCTGGTATGGTGGTTGGTGGGAGCGCTTAATAGGACTAACAAAAATGTGCTTACGAAAAGTTCTTGGAAGATCGTACATTACATTGGAGGATTTACAAACAATAGTCACCGAAATTGAAGCCGTGTTGAACGATCGGCCTTTAACGTATGTGTCAACCGACATCGAGGATCAGGAACCTTTGACACCATCGCACCTGCTTTATGGGAGAAAGATTACAACTACACCATATCCACGACAAGATATCGACGAAAATACAAGTTTCACAGACAGAAGCGACATTTCTAAACGTGCTGAACTACAAAATTTCGTAATTGACCAATTTTGGTCGCGATGGAAATCAGAATATTTAACGTCGCTACGTGAATACCACACCCGATCAGGAGATAACGACCAGACAATTCAAGTGGGAGATGTTGTTCAAATCCATGAAGACAAGTATCCAAGAAACAAATGGACAATCGGAGTCCTTGATTCTTTAATAACTGGAAACGATGGACTTACAAGAGCAGCCGAAGTGAGAACAAAATCCGGATGCTTTTCTCGACCGATCGTCAAATTATATCCCTTAGAGATATGTGACAATATTCACCCAAAGGAAACACGTGAAACTCCACAACCAGGAACCAGTAACATACAAAGACGATTACCGTTTCCAGAAGCCGCCGTGTGTGCCAGAAGAAAAATCCACGAATGGACTGAGAGATAAACTTTAATTGTGTTAAGTAAAGGTTAAGGAATTTGATTATTTTATTTGAGATGGACATTAATTTTAAATTTATTTATCTATATTGTGAATTTACATTTTTTAATTTTCGTTACATATTGCACTTTTGTCGGCCCCCAGAATGTCGGAAAATACGCGAAGTACAAACATTACGTTATGGTAACGTTGTTACCATACCGCTTTACTCTGTGACGTTATATTATATGCATTAGCTATCACGACGATTAAACGTATAGAAAAACACAACGCATGATTTATTAAGATTCTTCAACAGTCTCTAGGGGTTGGAACCTCCTTTTTTGACAGTCACTACATTTGAATGGAGACATATAGTTGGATTCCCCCTTTATCCTAGTTTAGTACCCCCCTTTAAAAATGACTCGATTCGGCCCAGATAAGTTTTCTATCATTGTCAATATAATGGAATTTTATGTGACTGTCATTCAAGTGAAAGGTTTAGCTAGCTAAATATAAAACCAAGTTTAATCCACCATTTTCTACATAAGACAATGTCTGTACAAAGTCAGGAATATGACAGTTTTATTCCATTCTTTTGATGTGTTTGAGCTTTTGATTTCATCATTTGATTACTGACTTCCAATATTGAATTTTCCTTAGAGTTTAGTATTTTTGTTATATGACTTTTTATGATACCATAAGTTGTGGTAGGTTCTAAATTTTACAATGATGAATCAAAGTCTCAACTCACAAGGGACATGTTTTTGTGGTCTTGTAACAGTATAATCGTAATATGATCTAAAATTTTACCAATTTTCTCCTATTCCCAGTTGTGACATTTTGACTGAAGGTCAGTTATGTATACATAGCAGGAGACTCTGACAGGTGCCACATGTGGAGCAGGATCTGCTTACCCTTCCGGAGCACCTGAGATCAACCCCAGTTTTTGGTGGGGTTCATGTTGTTTATTCTTTAGTTTTCTATGTTCAACTGAAATTTTTTCAATTTAACATTTTCAAAAAGCGGAAGATTTCAAATTTTAACGGGAGGGACGGAAGAGGGGTTTAAAATCGGGAGATTTTGACTCCCGCCGGAAGAATCACATGTATGATGTGGTGTCGTGTGTACTATTGTTTGTCTGTTTGTCATTTTCATTTTTAGCCATGGCGTTGTCAGTTTATTTTTGATTTATGAGTTTGACTGTCCCTTTGGTATCTTTCGTCCTTCTTTTCTTACCCTCTTGACACACTGGGGATTGTTCCTTTTAAAGTTCATGCAATTCGCGATCCATAGGTTTTTATTTGTTGCCTTGATTTGACTCTTCCTTATTAAATTGAGAATTGAAACAGGGAACAGGCTACACACTTACAGACCACTTAAAGAGTTGTTACAAGGGTTCTTTACGTGCAGAAAACATGGCACACTTTCTCTTCAAGAGGCATCTTATTCATCGATCCAATTCTGATTGGATGTGGCTGCATACTGGTACATCCTAGACAGTCGAATGATTGCCCCACTTTGGCAAGGGTTTAATGCAAGAAGACCTGTAGTGACCATAAATCTATTCCCCAGTCACCCTCTGGGCCACAATGAGAGTTCAACACTACTGGTGCAGTGCCTAAAATCAATACCCCCCTTTTAGGAGGGTTTGGATGGGGTTAAATGATTAAAGAATAATGCCCTTAAAAATTGAAGATTAGAGAATAACGGGCAAAAAAATTGAAGATTAGAGAAAAAAGGGGTTAATTTTTTGAAGATTAGAGAAAAAAGGGGTTAATTTTTTGAAGATTAAAGAAAAAAGGGGTTAATTTTTTGAAGATTAGAGAAAAAAGGGGTTAATTTTTTAAAGATTAGAAAAAAAAGGGGTGAAAATTAAATGTTTACAGAATAACAGACCCCCCCCCCCCCCCCCCCCCCCTCATCCACACCCCCTTTTAGCACTAACTGTCAATAATCAAATTATAAATCTAACATGCTGGCAATAAGCTTGCATACTGAAATTTCTAAATTAAGAAATCACAAATGAAGATATAATTTAACTTACTAGTAACAAAAAAAAAAATCTTTATGACAGAATGAGGTTAAAAGGGCAGAAATATGAATATCATATATCGTAAGTTTTTATTAATTACAAAAATCTGAAGTTACATTGTTTATCTGCATATCATCCCTATCATATTAAGCTTTCATAATTATAAAAATTGATTAGTCTGTTTTTAAACAGATAATATGTAATCGTCTTGGGTCAAGGTTACATTCAGAACAGATTGGGTCAAGGTTACCTTCAGAACAGACATAATAATCAGGAATTATCCTTTCTGTGGTCTCCAGGTAATTAGTTATATATATTGTCCTACTTAATTATCAACAAGTTATTGCCCTTAAGTTACACATGATTTTACTGTCTTATAAATTTTGTATTTAGCTAAATAACCATAAGATAATTATAGAGGATTAATTGCAAATCTATTTTAAGAATCAGAAGGAAAATTCTTTTATCGGTCTTTGATCCTAATATTTTTTCTCTTTATGAAGCTCCTGTGTTCAACTAATCTAGACAGTTTTCACAAACTGAAGCAAATAGTGTTAAAAATGGAATTAAAACCAGCAACCAACCAATCAATCTCATATATTAGGAATGAACTGTTTTTTCTTTTTCTTAACAAATATTTTCACAAAATATCTGTGGCTCTCAATTTTCACAAAATATCTTAAGATTAAAATACATCGGTGGTTATATTATGGCTCATGACTTAAAGAATAAAAACAATTTGTTAAAAGAGTCCTTTGGGAACAAATTGAAAAATCTACTCTTTATATAAAAAGCCTATTTTTCCATTCCAAGAACATTCAAAAAATGGTATAGCTAATAATATGATGTAACAATGTCTTATTAACTTACAGTACTTAAAGCTCTATATAGATCCTAAATCATATTACTGTAAATTCAGAAATTATTGTGTGCATTTATTATTGCGATTTTGTCATTTTAGACTAAAATACAATTTTAATTTTTGATATTTTCATAAAAATTTTGTTTAATTAATATAAATAATTAAAAAATGTGAGTAAATTCCAACCCAAGACAAAAAGGGGGGGGGGTTCCAACCACATGTCCCCATTCAAATGCATTGATCATCCAAAAAAAAGGGGGGAGGGTTTCAACCCCCAGAACCACCACTGCTATTATTATCCTTTCTTTAAACCCCATCCAGACCCTCTTTAAAGAAAGTCAATCTGCTTAAAATACATAATTCTGTCTGAATACTTTTCTTTCCAGCGTCTATGCCAATAGAGCA
>CM034358.1:42008518-42018799 GCA_019925275.1 Mytilus edulis
TTTTGGTGAAAATAAGATTTAAACTTTTTGAGTTACGGCACTTTGTAACTAAAACAGGGGTGTGTTTTTTTTCACATGTCGCACCATATCTCAAAAACGATTCTTGATTATTGCTTAAAACTTTACACACTTCTTAGTTATATTAATCTTAATATCTGTATACTTTTTGGTGATGATTCAAAATTTCATTTTTGAGTTATTGAGTATTTTGTAAAAAAGGGGGAGGGTTTTTTACATGTCGCGCCGTATCTCAAAAACGATTTATGATTATTGCTTAAAACTTTACACACTTCTTTGTTATATTAATCTAAAGATCTGTATACTTTTTGGTGATGATCAAAATTTCATTTTTGAGTTATTGAGTATTTTGTAAAAAAGGGGGAGGATTTTTTACATGTCGTGCTGTATCTCAAAAACGATTTATGATTATTGCTTAAAACTTTACACACTTCTTTGTTATATTAATCTGAAGATCTGTATATTTTTTGGTGATGACTCAAAATTATATTTTTGAGTTATTAAGTATTTTGTAAAAAAGGGGAGGTTTTTTATACGCCCGTCAAAATTTTGACGGGACGTATTATGGTATACAAATGTCCAGTGTCCATCCGTCTGTCTGTCCGTCCGTCTGTCCGTCTGTCCGGCGTAAACATGTCGCACCGTAACTTGAGAACGACTTATCCAAATTTCATGAAACTTAATATAGTTGTTTCTTATGATGGTCAAATGATCTGTATACTTTTTGGTGAAAATAAGATTTAAACTTTTTGAGTTACGGCACTTTGTAACTAAAACAGGGGTGTGTTTTTTTTCACATGTCGCACTGTATCTCAAAAACTTTTCTTGATTATTGCTTAAAACTTTACACACTTCTTAGTTATACTAATCTTAATATCTGTATACTTTTTGGTGATGATTCAAAATTTCATTTTCGAGTTTTTGAGTATTTTGTAAAAAAGGGGGAGGGTTTTTTTACATGTCGCGCCGTATCTCAAAAATGATATATGATTATTGCTTAAAACTGTACACACTTCTTTGTTATATTAATCTAAAGATCTGTATACTTTTTGGTGATGATTCAAAATTTTATTTTTGAGTTTTTGAGTATTTTGTAAAAAAGGGGGAGGTTTTTTTTACATGTCGTGCCGTATCTCAAAAACGATTTATGATTATTGCTTAAAACTTTACACACTTATTGTTATATTAATCTAAAGATCTGTATACTTTTTGGTGATGACTCAAAATTTTATTTTTGAGTTATTGAGTATTTTGTAAAAAAGATGATTTTTTTTTTTTCATGTCGCGCCGTATCTCAAAAACAATTTATGATTATTGCTTGAAACTGTACACACTTCTTTGTTATACTAATTTAAAGATCTGTATACTTTTTGGTTTGATTCAAAATTTTATTTTAGTGATATTTGTAAAAAAAAAAGCAGGGTGGGGGGTTTCACATGTCCTGCCGTGTCTCAAAAACAATAAATGGTTATTGCTTAAAACTTCCTCAGAAACTATTTATGATTATTACATAAAACTTCCACAGAAGACGTCGGGCGTATCATGCGCTCATGGCGCAGCTGTTTATTTTTACATGTCGCGCCGTATCTCAAAAACAATTTATGATTATTGCTTGAAACTGTACACACTTCTTTGTTATATTAATCTAAAGATCTGTATACTTTTTGGTTTGATTCAGAATTTTATTTTAGTGATATTTGTAAAAAAAAAAACAGGGTGGGGGGGGGGGGGGGGGGGGGGGGGTTCACATGTCCTGCCGTGTCTCAAAAGCAATAAATGGTAATTGCTTAAAACTTTCTCAGAAACTATTTATGATTATTGCATAAAACTTCCACACAAGACGTCGGGCGTATCATGCGCTCATGGCACAGCTGTTTATTACAATTTCACTCCACATGCCATTTTCTATGTAGTTCGACAACTTTATGTACATTAATCTTTATATCATAAGACATTCACTTGATATATAACCCTTCATACATTTTTATTAATTGGAATAGGAGAACAAGCAGGTAAACATTATTATAAACCTGCATGGTATTAAGTAAAATAGCAAAAAAAATACTGAACTCTAAGGAAAATTCAAAAAGGAAAGTCTTTGACTAAAGTCATTCATCATTGTTCAGGTTATTGGTTTTCTGATAATTGTTGTGTAAATAAATACATTTTCCCAATTACATCCTTATTGAAAAGATTGCCCAGGTTTCACGTCAAACAA
This sequence comes from Mytilus edulis, assembly GCA_019925275.1. Lineage (NCBI taxonomy): Eukaryota > Metazoa > Mollusca > Bivalvia > Mytilida > Mytilidae > Mytilus > Mytilus edulis. Next base: position 42,010,755 of record CM034358.1, read on the forward strand.
TTATATCTGATATCTTATAAATTATACTTGATAGACCAATTTTAGACATGTGTTTTGTTAATTTATCCTACAAACCCGTTAATAATTTGATATTATTTGCTATTCATGAAGTAACCACTGCTCACGTGTATGTCAACAACTTTCTAACACATGATATCTGCCCTCAGATTGAACACATGTGAATGTTCATTTTTCAAAAACGATACCACAGAATTTGAATCAGTTATTGACCTTTACTGGATCAATATCATGACTGTCAATTTTGAATTACAGCTTATTTCCTGAAGCATGTGGAGCAAGACTTTAGTTAGCTTGCTTGCTTTGTTTTTATATTGTACAATCATTAGGATAACACCCAATTAAATTCAAATATTATATATACAGGTTAAACTATGTCTATATATATTGTTAAAAGATGTCAATCTTATTTACAAAGTTTGTATAAACAATTATACAGACAAAGCAAGCAAGCCAACCAAAGTTTTGCTTTAAAGTTTTGTTTATATAGATTAGACCGTTGGTTTTCCCGTTTGAATGGTTTTACACTAGTAATTTTGGGGCCCTTTATAGCTTGTTGTTCGGTGTGAGCCAAGGCTCCGTGTTGAAGGCCGTACTTTAACCTATAATGGTTTAATTTTTAAATTGTTATTTGGATGGAGAGTTGTCTCATTGGCACTCACACCACATCTTCCTATATCTATTAAGAAATTAGCTGTAATGTATGAGGTTTAAACAGTTTATTTGTATGCAAAACAAATAAATGATTAATGTGGATTCATTGTTGGGGTTTTGCACCACCATCAGCTCTGTTGATGTCATGGCCAATAGTTTTTTTTTTGGTGGAGGGAGCTAGACTGTCCAGAGAGAATACCATGCAATAACCATTAGAATCTCAGAACCCAAATATTTTAATGGTACTTCAAAATTACACCAAGTTAGAAGTCCTCTATTTTCAAATTGATGCATTATTATATTCCAGCATTCAGCACAACTCTCTGAGTCCTCACAAATTTGTAATAATTAACTTCTTCTTGCCTTTGTATGACACTTCACTATTATCTCATGCAGACTTGTCACCCCCTCTTTTATTCAAAATTTAAAGTGGTTTTAAAATGTTAACAATGTCTGTTTTTATGCCCCATTTATGGGCATTTTGTTTTCTGGTATGTGTGTCCGTTCGTATATCCGTCTGTTTGTTCGTCTGTCTGTCCTGCTTCAGGTTAAAGATTTGGTCGAGGTAGTTTTTGGTGAAGTTAAAGGCCAATCAACTTGAAACATTAATGTTTACATCATGGCTGAAACATTGAAGATTCACATTTCATATTATAGTTCAATGCTGGAATGGGAATGTTTGGGATGTCCTTTCATAATATATAATCCTTGCTTCCTGTTGGTGGAAAGAATTTAATTAATGGTTGTTTCCTTACAAAATGATTTTTTGTATTCATTCTCCAGAACTGTCAAGGACGTACGTACATGTGTACATAGAAATATTGACTTCAACTAGCCCACACTTATTATTATTTGTACAATTTCACTCCACATGCCATTTTCTATGTAGTTCAACAACTTTATGTTCATTATTCTTTATATCATAAGACATGCACTTGATATATAACCCTTCATACATTTTTATTAATTGAAATAGGAGAACAAGCAAGTAAACATTATTATAAACCTGCATGGTATTAAGGTGGTACCTAACACTACAGGGAGATAACTCTGTAAAGTCAGCTAAACGTTTTAATTATGTTGTGTTGTAAAAAGAATATTAAGCTTAAATTCTCAATGATCAAAATTGGTGTTTGTCAAACTGCTATATAACCAGTGTAATTTTTCTGACAAAACGGTTGGTTCAAAATTTTTGAAATTTTTATATTTTTGTTAAATGGTCAAAGTATTTACTTTGACAAAATTTTATGAAAATTAAACGAGCGAAATTAATTTTAGTGAAAGTTTTGAGTACCACCTAAAGTAAAATAGCAAAAAAATACTTAACTCTGAGGAAAATTCAAAAAGGAAAGTCCTTGACTAAAGTCATTTATCCTTCTAATGATAACAAGAATTATTTATGATTGTTTAAATAAAATTGAGAATGGAAAAAGGGAATGTGCCAAAGAGACAACAACCCGACCATAGAAAAAAAAAAACAGTAGAAGGACACCAACAGGTCTTCAATGTAGCGAGAAATTCCCGCACCTGGAGGCGTCCTTCAGCTGGCCCCTAAACAAATATATACTAGTCCAGTGATTATGAATGCCATACTAATTTCCAAATTGTACACAAGAAACTAAAATTAAAATAATACAAGACTAACAAAGGCCAGAGGCTCCTGACTTGAAACAGGCGCAAAAGTGAGGCGGGGTTAAACATGTTTATGCATCAGAGATCTCAACCCTCCCCTATACCTCTAGCCAATGTAGAAAAGTAAACGCATAAACAAATTTTCACACATCAGTTTTAGCAGTGACAAATAATGACTTGTTTTTAAGGTAAGGAAGAAAAATAATTCGAAACACAATATTTAAATTTAGCAGTTTAAGTGTTGATTGTTTACACCTTCATTGTGGGAGATATTTTTCTCTTCAGAAAAATTGTTTGTAAGAAATTAAATATATTTTAGGGGTCATCCATAATTGTCAACCATTTTCCAAAGTGTACAAAACGTACACTCTGGGGAGGGGGTTAAAAAATCAACATTTTTACCGTACGCTTTTTTTTTTTTTATTTCCGAAATTTATTTTGTGTCCTTTATACTGTAGGCATGGTAGGGAAGGTCGATGTATAAAATTGAGAATTGGCTTGGGTGTGTTTCTCTTCTTATTTCTTCTTTATTATTTTCACTTGATGATATTTATTTCGTTATCATAATTCTCCTCAATCTGGATATATATTATTAAAGCAAGATAAATTACTTTAAAAACGTGCCTTTTTGTAGTTTTCCTTGCTCATTTTTAGGGGTCATCAAGGGGAAATTTGAAAATGAATATTTTTAACACAAAATTTTTTTTTTTTTAAAAGAATTTCATATTCAAGTTCTAATAAGGTAAATCCATATCTAGAATATGAAATTTGATCAATTTGCCAACATGGACTTATCACTGTTTGCCTGATTCTTACATGGACCTGTACTTAAAAGATCATATGAAAACTAAATCTTTCAAAAATGTGAACTAGTAAAATTATTTAAACAAAAAGTTTGCAAGCATTTCTCAGTACCCGCGATTGTCAATTTCACCTGCTTTATTATAGATCGTTATCGTTTCACTCTGTTTAATAAACAAAATCGATGGAAACACTAAATTCTTTGAATGTTTTGATTTTGACAAGACGCCATTTTGTGAAAAGATTTTAAACTGGTCCTTTGATTAATTTTCTTGTAATGCATTCCAAAATAGTAAACCAGTAAACCGGAAGTAAACTTATTTTTCTTAGTATAAGCCTCTTTTAATTAGGAGCACCTCCATATGAAGTTTAACCTTAACTTAAAAAATATCCAGTATATATACATAAACGATAATAGTGCCATGAATGGCAAATTTGCAGGGACCTTTTAAATAGAAATACTGGCGGGAAATTTAAAAACTTTAAATGTTTTAAAACATTACTCTTTTATTGATTGCTGTCTTGAGCTCTGATTCCACAACAACTGTCAGTCCATCCTTTACCAATGCAATATAACCATGCATTTCCCTTTCTTTGATTCTTTATAGCATAATTTATGTGCCCTTTTGTTTATCTTTTGCATGCTCTAGGTGCCCTTTTTCATTGGAGTTACCATTCCAACTGTGTGATAGGGGAAACACTAATCTTTGTACTCTTTATTCTGACAAAACACAAGCATCACAGACAGATGTCATCAAATAAAACAGTCGGATATGTTTTAGTTTATTTTCAATGCAAATTTCTATATTAAACTAAAATATAATAAACAGGATCTTCTTTTTATTAAGAATGATTGATTCCTCTCTTGAAATCTGAAAATGGTTGATGTACACTTTTTGAGGGAGGGTGGTGGTGGAAAATGGTTGATAATTATGGATGACCCCTTAGCAAGTTGCATGTTCTAATTTGTTATTTGTGCGATGTTGAGACTCACTCCTACAGTTGAAACCTGAAATTGACCTCAATTTTTCGCCTTATAAATAAATATGTTATAGATAATGATTTCAAAGCAAATTTAATGCATTTGAACTAGTCGTGTAGTTTAAGTTTCATGTACTTCATTTGAAATTCATATGAAAACTAATGTCCTCATAATCATACTCATTCACAGCCAGTTCTCATATATGAGACATTGATGTATGTCCATACTTAAATTAGGAAGTTAAGTCATTGATGTACATGACCGTCATCTGAAAATATTTTCATTAGTTTATTATTCATTCATAGCATGTATAATCATACAAAACATTTTTGTGTGTCCACACTTAAATAAGAACACTGTATATAATGGTCTATGAAATCATAGCAAATTTAAGGTATTTTGACTAGACATTTCATTTGCCTTTCATCTACTTGATTTGACATTCATCTGAAAAACTTTTCATCCTATTCTTACTCATTCATAGCCAGTTTTCATATGAGACATTGATGTGTGTCAATACTTAACTTCGGACACTTTTATAAGTTAAGAATTTATTGTACTTCAAAAAACTTGTCCTCATATTTTCATTCATAGCCTGTTTGCATGCAGACATTTATGTGTGTCCACAAAATTAAAACACTTTTATTTATTTATATTTTAGCTTTTAGATCACACAGAGCTCAGAAAGTAGCCAAGGAGTTATATAAGACCAAGGCCATGGATCAAAGCCGAGCAGCTGTCCTGATTCAGACATATTTTCGCCAGTGGAAATGTAAATCAGTTTATCAACAGCTACAGCAATACAAATCCCAAAAAGAACTACAACTTATTTATTTTACTCAACAGGTAATTATATACAGACACATGAGGGTCTGGATGGAGGGTCTTCATTCTCTATACTGTAATTTGTATGCCATGTCCTCTGGGGGTGGATCCAGCCATTATCAAAAGGAGGCAGCCAACTTAGGATAAAGGGGGAGGGGGTCCAACCTTATGCCTCCATTCAAATGCATTGATTGTCCAAAAAAGAGGAGTTCCAACCCCCTGAACACCCCAAACCTCCCTCCCCCTTTTGGATCTGCCACTGATTCTTTAATTTTTGCCCGTGTCCTAGCCCTATTTTTTAATTTCTAGGCTCAATTTTACAACATTTCACTGACATTTTTAATGTTCATGTTTTACAATTGACTATAATTTAATTAACTTGTTTTTGAGTTTTTTTTTTAGATTGCTATTTTCACATCTTTAATATGTACTCTTTTACAAAAATCATGGTGGCTATATGCGTAGGTGTTTATAAAAACCTCTTTATTAAGTGCAAGTTGGTATATTTCGCAATCATTTTTCCTCATTCCAATTTACACAATGTGAAATTGCCTCATTATAATGCTTAACATGTGTTATTATTGCCTACCATGAATTGAAATGAAAGATTTATTTGCCTTACTGTATATGATCTCAAAATTGGCATCAATTTAATCTTCCACCAAATTAGATGAACAGTGCAAATTTTCCTTGTTGTCAGATAGAACAGAACTTTAAGAGCATGGCTGAACAACAACCATCTTGTACCAATCTGACTTGAATATTGAGTTTTTTTAACCTTGCACTTTATATTTCTTAGGCCTAAATTTAAAAAAAATCCATCAGATTTTGTTAAATTTTGTCAAAATCTCTAGTTTGGTCTATTTGAGGTGTAAATAGATAAAGGCAGATGTGGTGTGAGTGCCAATGAGACAACTCTCCATCCAAATAACAATTTAAAAAGTAAACCATTATAGGTTAAAGTACGGCCTTCACACGGAGCCTTGGCTCACACCGAACAACAAGCTATAAAGGGCCCAAATTACTAAAAAATTATTAAAAAACCATTCAAACGGGAAAACCAACGGTCTAATCTATATAAACAAAACGAGAAACGAGAAACACGTATATATTACATAAACAAACGACAACTACTGTACATCAGATTCCTGACTTAGGACAGGTGCAAACATTTGCAAATGTTGATATTTTATTATGAAAGTTTCTCCAAAAAATCATTCTTTTTCACTTTCTCACTTGAATATTCATGATCTTTTCACTTTTCACAGAAATTGACAAATTATTTTCTTGTTTCAAAATTCCAGTCGGGAAAATATATAAGATTACATTATTGTAGTAAATTAACCATGTACTTCCATGTAGTTAAGAAGGGGTAATAAAGAAATTGAAGAAAACCAGTGGCTAAATCATCTTAAAAGAAATGTTTATTTTCTACAATAATAAATTGTTGATCAAATGATTATGTAAGTAATTAGAAATTGAGGAAAAGGCACCTCACCATGAGCATTCACCTAACTGGTTTTAAATATTCAAATGATTGTTTTCATCAGACAACACTATCAGTCTATCATCCAATCAAAAAGTCTGTTACATTTTGTTGATCACTGTAGATGAACTGATTGGTCAACTCATTCAAAGAGGCCTGATTTGAATATTGATAGATAAAATTTAACTGCAAAAAGTAGGAAAATTTTTTTTCAAAACTTTAATAACATTGTCAAAAAGTATGGTAAAAAATATTTGCTTATTTTTCAGATAAGGACATTTAATAAATTGTAGGAATTAAGATAACACTATATGTATAATAACAAAATATTTTTAGGTTGAGAACTACAGCCAAGAACTTTCCAAACTTTAGACCAAACTAACTTTCCTATAGCAGTATCACACAGGAAATCTGCAGTAATTGAAAGAGAGATAACTCCTCCACCAAGGCCTATAACTCCTACACCACCAGATGTTTCTGATGAGAGGTTGGAGCATATGAGAAAACTGCAGAAAATTAAAAACTTCATAAGTGGTGACCAGGCAGACTATTATAAAAGGGTAATTACAATTTTTCTTTTGCCAAAATTACTGTCTTTGGACTTTGAGAAATTGTTGAAAATCACAGTTATACGGACTTTTTTTCTAAACGCCTGCAGATATTGGACTGATTTTTGATATGAGTTAACCATGATGAGTTACAGATCAAGTTAAAGTTTCGTTCCACTCCCCTAATTTTTGCTGAATTATGGGCTTTGGACTTTGATAAATTATCACAGTTATATGGATTTTTTTATACGCCTCCAGATTTTGAGCTGATTTTGGTGGCTCAGAGCATTGCCCTCACGTCAATCGTTTTATTCTAAACATTAAGGAACATCTCAGATTCTTATGATTGTCTTGCTTTAAAAGGTAAAAACAAACAAAGGGATTGAAATTTAACAACTTTCCTATAATGTTCTTTTCATAATCTTCATGTTTGATAATTCCCTTGACTTATATGTGTGTTTTTAACAACACGGAAAATCAGAATTAAGCAGTATTTATATTTAGTGTTTTTATAAATTTTGAAACACGTTAGAGGGAATTCCCAGTTTTGATAAAATGCGTGAGTTCTCTGAATTGCGATAAATCTATTTCTGTCATATAAGAACTGAAGTGGAGTTTTTCTTATATTTTACCGTTATGAAATTATATTTGAGATTGTACTTCCATAAAGAAATAAAGAACTATCTAGGTTATTTAATAAACATTTAATATACGTTCTTGCTCCAGGTTTTTTTGGGAAATTATGCGCATGCGTATAGTTTTCTTGACTTCAAGGGTTTTTGATTGAATGGTTGCTCTGGATTCCCCACTCAATTAATTAATTTTTAACTCATTGGATCTTTTCTATGTATGTCTGCTATTGAAGGTTATTGCTGTTGCATAATTTTAAATCATATGCATCATTTAAATTAAAATAAATATAGTCCACATCTTAATACACCCCTTCAGGCGAAATGGAGTCTTCCATATTATTGTTTCGAGTTGTCTCCCTTCTGTGAATTCTGAATCAAACAATACGTCGAAGATTAGCTCGTTCTGTCAATAAAGTGTATTATATTAAAAAACGATCGCAATTTAAACCGATAAATGTGTACGGAAA
>CM034358.1:42024011-42103764 GCA_019925275.1 Mytilus edulis
TCAACATAAAAGGTGCTACTACAGAAGCAAGAAGTTGAAGTTGTCTAAAAACCCAATTACAGTCAAACCTGCTTAAGAGACCACTTGTATTAAGCAAAAACCTGTGTTATAGTACTATTAATTTAAGATCCCTTTATAGTGCATTTCATACATATTAAACAGGAATTAAAAGACCACCTGTCTTAAGAGACCACTTTTTTGCTCTCCCTTATGTGGTCTTTGAATACAGGTTTCACTGTATACTGAATTGACAGTGTTACCTAACGAAATGTGGGGTTCCAGCCACCATCTTTGACATCAAGTCCATCAAAGAATAACGAAAATATGTAGCAACTGTCTGTTGTATCCTGGTCATGCTGGTCGATGCTGAACCCTGAAATAACAAAATAATTCATTTCCCATTTTAGTTTCATCATGTTGCTGGTTGCTGTTTCCAGACTTTGGGGTCACTTATTACATAAATTAAAATCCTTATGACATATCATTTGATGACTTTTTTATCCCTCATTTACTAGTTTGGACTTTTCTTATACTGTAAACTGGGAAATTTTCGCGCTGTCTTTATTTCACGATTTATAAACACAATCTAAATTCGCGCCGTTTTGATTTCGCGATTTCTCTGTGACCTTTTATAAATAGAGTTTCCCTCAACCTTTCGCGGTCGTTTTATTTTCGCGTTTCACTCATAACCGCAAAAATAGCGAAAATAAAACTGCCGCGAACATTTCCCTGTTTACAGTAATACATTGTATCTAAATTAAGAGATGAAATTTTACAATACTCTTATTTTTCTAGGATAGCTACCTACAACTGACAAATATCATGTATGTTATCTAGAGTTAGAATGGCAAGATAAGATAGCAAATGGAGATAGATCTAAATTTCTTTTAAAAATTCTAACTTTATATTTTACATGGGCATACCATAATTTAATTTGGTAAAATAAACAAGCTTTAATCTAGATAGCTTTTAGAACTTCAAAAAGTGCATCATCTGTCAAAAATAAAAGACTTTCTAAAATGTTTTAAACAGATACATATAAGTTAAATACTGATGATAAATATAGAAGTAACAAGAATAGCTATATAAATATACATGGATATAATATGAAAATATCTCTGAATAATAAATAATGTTGATGATCAATTAATGAAGCTTACTATCACAGCTAGATAAAATAATAATTATAAAAAAATAGACACACTATAATAGTCTATCAATGATATTTTCTGATGACAATGAAAGTTTGATAGTTATTGCAAAGGGAGTAAAACTTTCCCCTAGATTCAGTTTCACATAAGGATGTACTTAGGTGAGGTTAGGTAAAAATTAATAAATTAACAAATTAAAATTGATACTATAAGCTGGTAGAGCATCGATTAAGGATAAAGATAAGCTAAAAATATTGATAGGTCATATGGACCTCCTTTTCCAGATATTTGAGATTAAGAATATGGCAAGAAAAGGCTGACTCTGACTTTTACCTTATATTTGCATTGGTATTATTTGGGTCTCAAAACAAAAGAAAGAAAATCAAGAATCTTCTAAAATTTTGGCAAATGACCTTTCATGAGCTATTAAGTCTTATATGAAAAAATAAATGGGTGTTATGGGGCAAAATATTTTACATTGTATTGTATGGAAAAACACCAAGGAGTCCGAACATTTGACACAAATTCCAAAACCTCACCTAAGTACATCCTTAACCTGCCCATTTCAAAGTTTGCAAAGTGTACTATCCCATTGAGTTAATTGCAATATAGCTATAATTCAGACTCAGGGTTGACCGTTGATGTGGGGAGAGGGTTACTTTCCATATTCAATTGGTAATGGGATGTGCCACTGGAATAGGCCACATTTTCCAGCTTGAAAAAATATGTCAATGGGTGGGGAAAACTATCAGGAATATATTATAAGGTCAATAAAGTTCCAATTACTTATATGAAAAGCCCTGTTAAAGTCGAAAGTCTTGCTGTAAGTGAACATTACATAAGAAATCTGAGCTAGCAAAGGTGATATTTTCCTTGAATTCACAAAACCTAACCAATATGGGAATGTTTACATTTTTAACCTACACAAGGAATGCATTTAAAATGAAAAGGGTGGGACAACAGTCTCAGCCCCAGCAATACCCCCTATCAATTAAGTATTACAGTAGCCTCCCCATGAACAGCAAAATCTAGGTCAACACCTTAATTTGGTATATTTATAAAACAGTCTACTTCATAATGAAAATGCATACAAGGTTTCAAATAGAAGTGACCACAAACTATCTAAACCTTAAATCAAAATTTAACATATTCCATTTTTATATTCAATGAACCATGAAAACTGGGTAAAATCCTAATTTGTCAATGTGTAGTAAGTTTCATGTTAATTGACTGATGTTTTAATGCCACTTGCAACACTGTTTTGCAATTTTTCGGGAAGTCAGTATATATTGGTGGAGGAAGCCAGAGTGCCCTGAGAAGGAAACAAAGAACTTCGGTCAGAAAACTAACAATTCTAGTCAATAAAGATTGAAGGCGATTGCACCAGCCAAGTGTGAGATTTTAAACTTACAGTCTCAGTGACGAGTGGCTAGTGATACAATAATTTGATTTCTTAGAACACTCTGCCACTGAGGCCTTCAGTTTCATATTGATTGCCACAAACTATCTTAAACAAAAACTTTAACCTGATGCAGGACAATAGACAATCAGTCTGATGCATAGACCAGAGAGCACAATTTTCCTTTACTATAAAAAGGAACATATATAATGTATTTTTTTTATATATATTTTTAAAAGCGGTGCATGATGTGCAAATTGATTGAAATGTGTGGTTTTTTTTAAAGCTTATAAAAAAAAATTCGTTAGTTGCTTATAATAAAACAATAATATTTTATTAACAATGTGTTCAAATTTGATATTAGTCAAACAAACCAAAAAAGCACTCAAGTACACATATTATAGAATAAAACTCTGAATTCTAAATAGGATAAACCAATGAAAAATTAGTAAGTACTTCCTATTAACCAAATACACAAAAAGCAACAATGTGAATATTTAAAGGCAGGCTAGAGCCAATGAGGGGTGATTTTAAAGACTTTTAAATTTGATAAATTCTGATTATTCAGAATATTAAACCTGGATAATTATAAAATTAGTGCAAAACATTTTTAACAATAAAACAATTTAAATTTTAAAATGTGAGCAAAAATTAAAATAACACAATTAAAATAAAACAATAAATTAGAATAATTTTGTGAAGTTATTTTTAAATAACATTAAAAAATATAAAATAACAATTTAACAACCCCGTGCAGACCCTAAAAAAATATAATTACGATGATGACATGATGTCTAATTGATGATTCTGATGATGCATACAGTCTATAAATAGATTTCTAAAAACAGATACAAATGTCTATAAATAGATATAAGCTATCTATAGATAGTTACTTACTAGGGCACTGTAAATCTGTAGGGAGGCAAGATAAATTCAAATTTTAAGCAATTCTTATAACAATCCTGTTGACATGGCAACTACAATAATCCTGTATACACAGTCACTTTTGTCAGCAAAGTCTACTGACATAATGATTGCTTTACTGACAGAATCTACATGATCTATATAATGGAATTTATTTGACTGTCATACAAGTGAGAGGTTAAGCTAGCTATAAAACCAGGTTCAATCCACTATTTTTTACATTTAAGAAAAAACCTGTACAAAGTCAGGAATATGACAGCTGTTATGCATATGTTTGATGTGTTGGAGCTTTTGATTTTGCGATTTGTAAAGGGACTTTAAATTATGAATTTTCCTTCGAGTTCTGTATTTTTCTTATTTTACTTATTACTCTACTGATTTTCATAATAGAGACAAACAATACCATTTTCTTAGGGAGCTACCATTTGATTTTTATGGGGGGGCTAGGATGAAAAATTTTGTCCTGCATTTTTTTTTAGTTGTAATCTCTGTCCTGCCTTTTTATTTTTCACTCTATTCGGTCCTGCCTTTTTTTTTTATTAGTTTATCCTGACTTTTTTTACCTAAATTGTCATCCTGCCTTTTTTTTTATTACTCAAAACTCCTGTCCTGCCTATTTTTTTCAAATTTCATCCTAGCCCCCCCCCCCCCATAAAAATCAAATGGTAGCTCCCTTATCTAATGAAATAACACAATATAAAACATTTGTCAGAATTCGATGAATAAGTGTTTTGATATTTCAGTTGTTTGTTTGCTGTCTAACTGACATATTCTTTATAATCGCATCTTTTTTTATAGAAAACTTGTTCAATAGGAGTAAATTTCTTCTGTTGATTGAAAGTCCTTTAGAGACAGAAATTTTGCAGTAATATTTACCAAAAAGATTCTCATTCATGTTGTTTCTCCAAATGAATTCATTATTGATTTTATTCTGACATTTGAATGTTGACTGAATTAATTTTAAAACAAAAAGAAAAATAAAATGTAATAAGAAAACAGTGTGAAATAGATTCTACAGTTAATTCCATCAACAATCTTCATTTAAAGAGACATACTCCTATATTTGCGGTTTGAAATAATATATTATTCAGTGACAATTAATAACCATTATAACTGAAACTGATTTTGTGTTAACCTCTTTTCTTGCAAATTTTCATTTCAATTAAAATTTTAACAAGAAAACTAGTTATTGTTACAGTAAATATTGATTTAGCTGAGAAAAAATTCAAATCAAATAACTCTTACCTTAAAAATATTTGAGGCTAACCTGAATAATTCGAGTTTTAATAGATATCATTTGTATCTAAAAAGCTGTTGATAAAATTTAAATTAAACTGATCACAGGCAAGATATTGGTAAACACATGTAATGGTCTCTGCGAGACTCTGGTGCAAAATGAAAAAAAAATATTGGATAAAAATAATCTTCTATTTCTTTAAAAGCTGCTGCATATTTGAAAGCAAAGAATAGCACTAATTTCTGGAATATTTAAAAATGTCTTAGGCTTTCTCATAGAAATACTTATTGCTTGGATATGGGCATTGTTGTGGATATTTAAATGAACTGTGAGATGTAACAGTAATAGGACCATTAAGGAGGTAGACCAAGGTTAAGGGAAATAACTCTTAAAATCATCAGTACGTTTGTGTCAACCATTTTCAAAAACATATTCTAAGCTTCTAGGTTACATAGATTATTTTTAATCTGTTTCAGGTAAATGCTTAAAAAACATTGATGAAGTTGACTTTTACAAACGCTTAACTGATTTATCGAGTTATAGAGTTATCTCCCTGAACCAAGGTCTACCCCCTTAAAAGGCTAAAACTGGGAGACAGTATTTGTATGAAATATGAATTTGGCTAAAGTTCATTAATTCACCTTTATTCAAATAATAGAAATGATGTTTGGAGGATATATATGCATAGTAAGGTGAAAGCTGAGGACATTCATTGTATTCTATTCAACATATATACTGAAGTGAAGATAAATTGAAATAATAAAAAAATCTATAAATCCTTACTACATCACACACCCTTTTTCATAAGTTTTGTTTCAACTAAAATTTCTAAGTTAAATCAAAAATAAATTTTACCCTCGTCACAATATCATTACCACCATCTCATATAAAAATATCAACCTTTGGTCTAATAACCACTCTCTATTGAAAATTATTTGATGACGCCAACCAAATTGAAAATGTATTTATACCTCCCTAATATACAATAATCAAGAACTAAGCCTATAAATTACAACGAAATCTATTAATCTGTTAATCAATTTTATTTGAAGTCGTCAATCCAGTATAGACCATAAGAGCAAATGTAAGAAATTAGTTAGCTGTTAAAATATAAATTGCTGAGGTGGCTTAATTTCACAAAACTGATGATGGCACAAATAAACCTTTGCCCTTTTGTTTCATCTGCTACCATGTAACCAGATCTCTTGTCATATTTTAAATAGAAAAATAAAACATACCAATGAAAACAAAAAAGAAAAGCATAAGATAACTACTAATCTACTTCCTAGTTCCATTTTTTCATAATTTTCAAGAAATACATTCAAAAACTTCCAAATCACCTTTTTATAATTATTAAATCAACTAAAACCAAAGAACCAAATCAAAGGATGAAATATTTAGCAAAATGAATATGACAGTTGAAAAATAGTAAACAGAAAAAAATCCAAATCCTCTTCTAAACTGTTAGTAAATAGATTAAATATAGGTTATAAAGCCAACAAGTATGGAATGTGGGCAGAGTTTTGGGAATTGTGCAAAATTATATATCTGAATAAAAAAAAAAATGGCGTGCCCTGCAAACTTACACTGTACAAATACTTGGATGATGATGATCCATGATACTTCAATAAGAAAATAATGCAATGATAATTTTATTAATAGATTCAATATATATTACTGAATACATTTCATCTCATCTCATTCTGAATGATGAAATGTGAGGCTATCAAATTAAATGTTAATCATTAGTCATTTTATTGTGACATTTGATCCATATCTAATACCATACCATGTAAATATGTCTATATTTTCCCATTTTTGCCACAATTTAAAAATAACCAAAACAACAAGAGATAAGTTTACAAACAACAAAAAATGTGCTGTTAAACCATGTTAATTTCACTACTATAAATCCCAAAGATACATAATTCTAGCTATATCATTTTAAATACAATCCTGATTCAGCAAAATTTATTCAAATATTTTGGCCACAAAGTAATTATTTACTAATCAAGGACTGCGATGAAATAACCCTTCATGTTTTATTACACTTATAAGTTTGCCCTTGAGAGAACACACATTACCATGGTTACTCACCTTGCTTCCACCCATGCCACCAAACCCTGTTGACTGTTTGGACGAATAACTCTGGACATTAATTGATGACATGGAACCAAATGGTGAACTTAGTGCACTAGTTGCAGGGGTTGGCCCTCTTGATCCACTTGCAAGATTGCCTAAAAGACAAAAATAAAAGAATATGCTATGATTAAAATATATGCTAGTTTTGAATAAAATAACTAATGATTCACAGTTCATTTATACTTTAAGATACTTTGCAGATCCAAGGAAAGATAATCAGTTTTTTTTCCCTATTTCATTTTATGAACTAATAATTTAATTTTGGATGTAACGCGTCTTCTGATTGGCTGACGTTATTTTGTTATGAGCCCATAGACATAATTAAGTCATGTGACCGTGACGTCATCAACCTTTTTTCATGTTCTTTTACGGTTTAAAATGAAATTTAGAATTAAATTATAAAAAATGACTGTAATATTTTTTCTGTCTATTCAAAATAACATAAAAAATGTGGTGCACACTGTTAAATAACCCGCTATGTGCATTATTCAGTGTGCACCAAATTTTTAATGTTATTTCTTCATAGACAGAAAAAATATTACAGTCAATCCTTAATTGTATTACCCTAAATTCATTGTCATGCACTTATGTAGATTTTTCTTTAGGTGATTATATTTAGTTTCAAATAAGGTAAACTATGTCTGCAGAGTCTATTGTCACCAACTTTTAAACATAAATTTGAATTTATAAATCAAACCAAAAAGTAGTATAACTAGAAATTACAGACTCACTCTAAGTCAATCTACATATTTAATATTTACAAAGCCAACCTCCAACACAAGTGCTACCCATTTCAATCAAATAATGACAGATTGTCAGATTTAATAATTCCAAAAATATATATAGTGCTACTTTAATCCAGTGGCATGTCACTGTGAATAGTATCCAATCTTTATATAAATGAGCACTAACTTCGATCAGAAATTATTGCGATGTTTTTATTGTTGTGAAAAATGCGACAGGGTTATTATCGCAATAATTTAAACTCGCATTTTGAATTTTTTTATGTGAATTAAGCAGGATTTTTCTCAATATCGCACAAATTAAAATTGCATTCGAGTCCAAAATGACAAAATCGCAATAACAAATGCACACAATAATTTCTGAATTTACAGTACTTAAACCAAATCATGTGGTATATGTAATTTCCTGTCCAATTGTCTCCCTTGTGAACCAAATTTCAATGTATAAAATTACCACCTAAAATACCATTAGATTTCCTTCGCATAACATTCGTTCTCACTAGTTTACTTAAATGGCCTGTAAAACACATAAAGAGGTAAAAGAAAATTCTCTATGAACCATTTAAAAAAGAGCTGTTTTCAAGATATGTTCATTCACAGTATGATTAAGATCTTCATGTGTCTACATGAGGTTCTGAGAACATTATATATCAAATCTAAACAAATAACCAAATTAAAATACTTGTAGGGAGCTAAATACAGCCATTTTGATAGTTTTTTTTCTACTTATGTTAATTTCATATTATTCTAGTTAGTTTATTTGTAAATGTGTTGAAATCATTTGACTCTTCCATAATACATCAAAAAGGATAAGTATGGATTATTGGGTTATCTACACATTGATATTGTAGAATATCAGCCATGATCCACAGTGTGAAACCTTTTTGGAGAGTGAGCGCAGTCCTATGAACGATCGTTTTCCTCTCCCTAAAATGATGGGACAGTACAACAGACAATGCCACCCATTTAAAATAAACACCCCAAAATATTTTACAATAACAATCAAAAGAGATAAACAAAACAAACAACACATGGACCAGACTGCCTTATATAGTTCAAGCAAAATGGGTTGGAGTTAAGGAGGTAGACCTAGGTTAAGGGAAATAACTCTTAAAATCATCAGTATGTTTGTGTCAACCATTTTCAAAAACATATTCTAAGCTTCTAGGTTACATAGACTATTTTTAATCTGTTTCAGGTAAATGCTTAAAAAACATTGATGAACTTGACTTTTACAAACGCTTAACTGATTTAAAGAGTTATCTCCCTGAACCAAGGTCTACCCCCTTAAACGATTTTTTACAGAAGCAAAAAAAAACAAGGATGAATATCCTGAACACAGTACAATAAAAGAAAACTTAGTACAATTGAAGACAAAAGCCAACAATAAACTTACTAACATACCAAGAAGATGAGACTGTATCCCTTTATAATAATGAATAACCATTTAAAACCAATTCCTGATTATGACTCTGACATATAAGAATATAATTTAGACGTAATATAAACTTTAAAATATAAACTAGGGCTTTCCTCATTGTTGAAGGCTGTACATTGACCTATAGTTGTTAATTTCTGTGTCATTTGGTCTTGTGGAGAGTTGTCTCATTGGCAATCATACCACATCTTCTTTTTTAAATGAAATTTTTTCAGTCAAAGGATGGTATAATTGAGTCGACAGGCAATACTCCCACATAGGCAAGCACATAACTCTCTCAGCCAAGATTTTACTATCAGATTGAAGATTGACAGGCTACTGAGAACATGTATATGAATATTGCAAATCGTTCCTATAAAGGACATTTTATTAAGTTAAGATTAATCAAATTTCTACTTAAAAGAGGTACAATGTACTGTACAAATAAAACACATTTACCTGTTTTTGTGAGGTGTGTTTGGAAGAGTGATTTAACAACTACATTTTCAGAGGCTCGTAACATATTAACAACATCTCCAGGAAGACGATCACGATTCTTTTCTAGGAAACCCATTGCATCATACTCCACTCGTCCAGCGTAGTGGTCCACGTAGAAAGTAATGTTACTTCCCTTTGGTCTACTGTAGTGTTTGGACTGGATATTTTTGTGAAATTTTTCTGAAAATAAATCAGGTAGAAACTTTCATGGTTGTTCTAAATATGAAACTTGTGAAAAATTCCTAATTGTAAACACCTAAATCTTCTACACAAATATGAAATTTGCTTAAAATCTATGTTTAAATAGATTTATTATGTTGCTTGATGAAATCTATGTAATAATTAACATTTTTCTTCAAATGCGTTATGGTTGTCATGCATTAGTCTGTAACAAAATTTGTGACCCAGTATAAGTGTCAGAACCTTGCAGAAATACCAAAAATATCAATTCATTCAAAATTGTATAAAATTTTTCCAAATTTGAAAGATCAAAGCCAAAAAAACGAAACATGTTAAATTAGTTTTTAGTTGTTTGTTCCAGAATCTGATCTAAAATTGGCATAGGTAATTCTCATTATTTGTAAGCATTTCATTGAGTGCATAGAACTTTGAAAATTTTGTAAGAGTTTCTGATTAAACTTGTAAACCTGCCAAATTTTCAATATCTCCATCAGCACAAGAGGACCTAATGCATACTTATACATGTCATTAGTTTACTGAATTAGAACACCTGTTTTTAAATGAGTATACATGTACTTTTTACTCCTCTGAATGCCTTTTTTTAAAGTATCAAGTCTAAATAATTGAGTTGAATAATGGTCGGGTCAAGACCTCTCATGGGGGACATCTTCCATAAAGTGAGAGCGTTGGCAGGTTTGCACTTGACAAAACCAAGAAAGACTTTATTTCTAACTCTGCCGTGTATTGTGTGTTATTCCTTACCAACTAAAGATGCATCTGTGGCCTTTGGGAAATGACTTTCCTCATCCAGTAAAGCTAACAGTCCCATAGGCTTCATCAAGAACATGTCCAGTAAGGGATGGTTGTCAATGAATGATACTTGGATACCCTCTAATCCTTCACTTTTATACTCTGCCTGCAAATGTACAGAAATCATTACGACCACATTCTTCATGATTCACTTTTAAATCTATAGGCCCAGAGCTAAATTTTTGGAAAGTATTAGTTAGATTCTATTGGTCTATAGATGATTTTTACAGGCCCAGTAGCAATTTTAAAGGCCTATGCTTGGCCTGTGGTTAAGCGAGAAGACTGCAATCAAAATCTATTAGCTGTTTATTTATATTATTGCAAGAGGTTTTTGATCAAACTGCTCAGTTGGAAATCAGGTAAAATCTAAAGTAAATTTAACTGGAGCAAACAAACTTTTCATCTGAACAATATTAAAGTCAGTACATAACAAAACAGAGGCAGAAAAAGCCAAAAGTGTTTTGCAAACTCATATGCTGAAGAAAAACTAACAGCACCATGGCAAAATGCCAAAAAGACGAAGTACAGTCTACTAAAAATAACATAGAATATTTAACACTGAGCAACACAAACCCCATAAAAAACTGGGGTTGATCTCAGGCATTACAAATTTCTATCACCATGCATAAATAATGTATATAGTATAATGTATAAATAGTTTAAGTCACATTAAGCTACATGCATTACTCACGAATAAACAGCTGTGCCAGAGGTGCATTTATGGCCCTTCTTTTACATATTCAGAGGCAGAATTAGAGGGTGGCCCGCCCCTTTTATGGCAAAAAATTAGTTGCTTATATAGTAAATGACTGAGCATGACTGGAGCAGGTCCCCTTAGACGGAGAGTGAGCCCCAATTAATTAAATTTCTGATATTCAAAATTTTTGCAAGAATAAAATGAAACGTTTATAAGATTTTCAATCAGAAGTCTCTGAAATGGCCATCAAAAGTTGCACGATGATATCCTAAGACATAATATATTTTGCCTAAAACTATAAATATTAAAAGTCTAATAAATCCGAAATGTCTGACCAGAAAATTTTGAAAATGGAATGGGAGCCTACATTCATAAACGCAACAACAGTATAAAATTTGTAATTATTCTATCCAAGCATTCTACAGCTTGTGCATGACATGCGAAAAAATTACCTTAAATCCAATTGTATAAGACCCACCACTCTAGAATAAAAATTCAAAAGAACCTTACTTTTACAAGTTCAAACAAATGTGTGAATTTTTAAGTAAATCTTTCAAAATAGTTGCATATCATATCCTAAGACAATACAAATATTGGCTTAAGCCGCTTAACATATGATTATTGAAAGCCCAATAACTGAAAATAGGGTACAAATGCAATACACATACACATGGCAATTCTGTACACAAAACATGCCGCAATGTTGTTATTTTCTGTTGGCCATTCAACGTGGAACATACTGCTAAGCAAACACATGATGTCATATTAGAATTCCAATGTCGCAGCAGTGATACCTTAAGAAAGCAACCACCCAAAGTTGTGACAAACGTGCAACACACAAAATGATTTTAATTCACATCTCAAATTGGTACTCAAATACTTAAGTTTTTAAATACTGTGGATTCAATATTTTGGTGGGTACCAATTTTCCTGGATTAAGGAAAACTTGCATTGTTGAGCATGTTTAATTTTATTGATTTGGCAAAGTCCACATATATTCCTTTAAAAATATGTAGTTCCTTGAACATTTAAATTCAAGGTTCACCTGTAAACATGAAATCCATGAAAATTGGTATCCAATGAAATTAATGAATCCAAAGTACCTGTAGTGGAGATAGTGATTTTCGGTGGAGTTCAGGACAATTTCTATAACTCTTTATCTACCACAAACAGATAAACTTACCATTTCCCAGGCAAATATATGTTGGTTAAAGTAATACTGAATTTGTTCATTGGCTATGTTAATACACAACTGTTCAAATGAATTCTTAGGAAAGTTCTCAAAACCAAATATATCCAGTAGTCCTATTATAAAATTGTTTTCTGAGCTGAAAAAAAAAGGAAAAAGAATTTTTAATATTTATCCAATTCTTCTCAGGTCTATTCTTGTTCTCGAACCTGTTATTTTTTTGTACTCATCAAATTTTTAATCCTGTTTTTTTTCTCTTTTGAGCATCTTTTGAGAAATGAAAACTCATGTATCACCATCTTCAAATGTTATACAATTAAAACTTTTAAATTATCTTTTTTCTTTTCTTAACATTTGTCAAATACCTTGATCAATTACTTTTGTAAAGGAAATGTGGTTTATGATATACTTAACATTTGAGAATGAAATGGCATCAGCTTTTGTTCTTCTGAACTTCTTATAATGAAGGGATGCTAATTCATCACACTTTATAAACCAACAAATGTACAAATTAGTACATGCACATTGTCTTCAATGATGTCTGTTTGACTATAAATTTGAACCGCCCTTGAAAAATACATTATTTCCCCTTAAGTTACTCTAAAACTGTAAGCTAACCAAATAACATATACTACAATGTATTTAAAAATGGGGGATAACTCTGTTAGCTATTGAAAATACAGAAAAAACTCTCTTACTGACATAAAAGGGCAAAAAGTGATATGTAGAGCGTTGTCTTTGCTTTTCTATTTGAAAATTAATTTCTTATGGGTACGTGGTTAAAAAAGTGTTATCCTCTTTTGTCTTGTGAAATGCTTTTACAGTAAAATAACTTACTCTGTGTCCAGCGATGAGACTGGCTTCAGAAGGGAGTTTATTCTGTTAACTATCCAACTAAACAATCTACCATATAAAGCTTTAGCCATGGCATCTCTAGCATCGAAGGCTTCTGGTACTGAATTGTCCCGTATAATGACCTCTCCCCTAGCAACAACAGCTGATGTGGTAAAAGCCTCAACAAGGTCATTCTTATTTATACCTAACAGCTTAGAAACTGAAATCATATGTTTCATTTTGAATAAAAAATATTCTATATGATTTATTTTGCTTATTGTTAAAAGCCATAGAGTGACCTATGGTTGTTAATTTCTATGTCGTTTGGTCTCTTGTGAGAATTGTCTCATTGGCATTCATACCACATCTTCATATTTTTTTACTTAAGCAGAATTAAAAGAATCAATTCTTTGTGAATTTTATATATATTGTTCATAATAGTTTAGTTTTAAGTTGGCTGCAATGTATTTTGTACATTAAGTATTTCAGAATCAATGCACACCCTTTATATCATAATTTAGATTCAGAAATTTTGGCTTGATTCTATATTATGAATTATTTTGGCAAATTATTTATATATGTTCTTCATTGAGGAAACCTTCTCTGTCAGTATAAAATATAAAGTCAAAAAAATATCAAAACTATTTACCATATTCTATTAAATACATATTAGTGATGACACATGCTTCCCCTCCATGTGTAGAAGCTTTCTCATCAAAGTCAACATTACCCGTGTGTAAAATGGAAGCTATTATACCATAAACTGCTTTAACTTCCTGAAACAATAAAATGAAGTCTTGTAAAAGAGTCACTACAACATTCTTATATATTTGATTCATATCATTTTTATTTCCAGAAAAACTCAAGGAATTCTGATGTTTTTAAAATGCTTTATGGGCAAACTGGACCTTTGCATCCTCTTACTGACAAGGTCATTTTGTGACCTTAGCAATTTAAAATTTTTGTCAGTATCCTTATGAATATCATGCAACCCGAACTACAGAAATATATTCATTTTATCCTTTATCACATATATCTTAACTGCGATGTCAAAACAATTCCAATTAAAATACTCATCCTTTTGCTCAACATACAGACATAGATTTTATGCCCAACAAATGCAAAATATCAAACCTTATAGAAGACCAAATACTTTAACAGAATAATACAGAGTAATATACAGCGCTTCAAGTACTTTTTGTCCTTTCACAGTTGTTAGTTTTCCTCAGAGAACTGCATAGTTTTTTATGCTCTAAATGTTTTGCAATTTGAAAAAGTTTATATTCTGAATATTCATAGAATTAATTTGAACAAGAATGTGTCCAGTATTTACCTCAGGCTGGAAGCCTATAATATCAAAACAATGTTGTATGCCCTTGAACTTGACCCTGTTTACTGATATGGAAGCGACATCTCTGGTACGACTTGTGTATTCATCTATATATCTGTGAAAAGAAAAAGAATTGATTAGATAATCTAAATACACTTTCTGATATGTTCCACATTTGAAAAAAAACTTACCATACTGAAGGCCGTACGGTGACCTATAGTTGTTAATGTCTGTGTCATTTTGGTCTCTTGTGGACAGTTGTTTCATTGGCAATCATACCACATCTTCTTTTTTATATTAATATCTTTTCAACAGATTTACATATAGTTTTTTCTTATGTTGTACTGGTACACCACTGTCTCATGTGAAAGGAAGGTTTTAGCCATGTTTTAAACTGTCACATTCTGTATGTGTCTGTCTGAAGTCAGAAGCCTGTATTGCAATGGTTGTCATTTGTTGCTGTATATTATATTTGTTTTTTGTTTATAGTTTTGTACATAAATCAGGCCTTTAACCTTTTTTTCGTATGAATTTTACATTTGTCATTTCTGGATCATTTATAGCTTACTATGTGGTAATGGTTTTGCTCACTGTTGAAGGTCGTATGGTAATTTGTAGTTTTTAACTTCTATGACGTTTGGTCTCTAGTGGAGAGATGTCTTATTGGCAATCATACCACATCTTCTGATTATTATATCAAAAAGCTAGGACTGACAGAAACTGACAAAGGCGCAGAACATTTTCCATATCAGTTTTTTGATATGGTAACTTACATCAGTTTTTATAATGTCAGACACTTCTTTGAAGTTTACAGATTTTCATCTAATAGTAATACTACTAACCTGTATTTGGCACTGTCTTTTAAATGGTACGTAGCATCCTGGTCATGGGCCAGTCCATCATGTACATAGTAAAATATATGGAAATTTTGTTCACCTCTGAAAAAACAAAATATAAAACAATCACATTCAAGCTTTGTCTCTAAAATACCCTGTGGTTAGGGAAGTAATGGCTTATACGAATTTCAACATCCTACATTGAACATATGACATATTCTCATACAATTACCAGTAGCTCTTCTTTTTAAAAAACTTGATTTAGATTTTAAGTTGAACAACAAACAAGAATACTCTGAAAAAACAAAATATAAAACAATCACATTCAAGCTTTGTCTCTAAAATACCCTGTGGTTAGTGAAGTAATGGCTTATATGAATTTCAACATCCTACATTGAACATATGACATATTCTCAAACAATTACCAGTAGCTCTTCTTTTTAAAAAAACTTGATTTAGATTTTAAGTTGAACAACAAACAAGAATGCACATGTTATCGTGCTAGCATATCTCCACTCATAATTTAAAGTTTTGGA
This sequence comes from Mytilus edulis, assembly GCA_019925275.1. NCBI lineage: Eukaryota > Metazoa > Mollusca > Bivalvia > Mytilida > Mytilidae > Mytilus > Mytilus edulis. Next base: position 42,039,935 of record CM034358.1, read on the forward strand.
AAACAGGACTGATTGATCTAAAAAGTATGTTCAGCAGTATTGGAGAAATATGTGACAAAACATTTCAGGTCATTCATTATATTGAAAAATTTAAAGCATCTGCAGACAGGAAGTTGGTACCTGACAGATCCTCAAAGTGCTCACACATAACAACTCATCACTGTCAAGCTGCTCAGTAGTTTGTGAGAGAAAAAAAATGACGCAAATATTTGTTGGACTTAAGGACAGAATGATGAAAGAATGAAAAGATGAATAGATAAACAGACGTACTGAGAGACATGGTGAATGCAATATAGCCCCTTCTCTAGGAGTTGGGTTATAAGACAATAATTTTTTAACATCAATGTCAATAAAACTTACTTGGCTTGTGATATCACCCTGGATTTCTCTAATAAATATTCTGTAATTTTAGCTGAAAAAAGAAACAGAAAGATATACATTTTTTGTGTAACACCATTTTTATAAACAAAGAATTATTCATTCAGATATTTATTTTTGAAATATCACATACTATAAACTAGATTTAAATCACATGAAAGAGGATATATAAAATGCAACAGAAGTAAGATTTTTATATATGTACTAATAAATTATCCAGGAAATAGTACTGTGGATTCATTTATTTTCATGGGTACCAACTTTTGTGGATTGAGCATAACTGACACTGTAGTGAATATTTAATTTCGTCGTTCTGCAGGTCTGCATACAAGCCTATGGATATTTTGTAATTCGTTGAACATTGAAATTCCTGGATCACCTGAACCAACGAAATTTGGTATCCAAAGAAAAATAATGTATCAACAGTAAACCATAAAAATAATTCACAATTAATACCCAAGATTCCATGAAATTAATGTCAGGTTAACCAATAACATAGACTAACAGGAAAAAACAAATTATGTATGTATGTGCCTGTCCCAAGTCATGAGCCTGTAATTCAGTAGTTGTCATTTGTTGCTGTATAACTTGTTTATTTTTTTCCTTCATTTTTTTGTACAATAAATAGGCCGCTATTTTTCTCGTTTGAATTGTTTTACATTTGTTATTACGGGGCTTTATATAGCTGACTGTGCAGTATGGGCTCATTGTTGAAGGCCATACAGTGACCTATAGTTGTTAATTTCTGTGTCATGTTGTCTCATTGGCAATCACACCACATCTTTTTTATATGATAATATACATAAATTGCAAGTATTTACTGCAAATAATTTAAATAACAATTACACAAATTAGACAATTCAAATATTTTCTAAATTTTGGACTTCTTTCGGTCTTTGTTGAAAAATTGTCTCATTGGCAACCATTCCACATAATACAATTTCATACTGAAGAATTAAACTATATCACACTCCCTCTAAATTCAGTTGTACAAGATACATACCACCAATAACTGTTCCAGTACTTGTGAAGAACATCTCTAAGTACTTCCCAAATCTACTGGAATTATTATTTATCACAGTTTGAGCATTACCAAACGCCTCCATCAATGGATTCACTTGTAAAATTCTATCTTCTAATGTCCGGTTAGGGGCCTGGAAAATAAAATTTCCATTTTAAAGAGATTGCCTGATTAATTGGGCTATTTAATGTCGGTCACTTTTTATTGGTGATTTTGATGAAACTTGTTTTCCTTCGCAAATAACTGACATGTTAAAATTCATGTTACTGTAAATTTAGAAATTATTGCAAAGTAACAATTATTTGGAGTAATGGGACTGAGAAGTATCTCAATAGTTATTGCATTATTAAATCTTCAATCTATGTGTATTACATATTTAATTTCCAAATTTTTCCATTTATCTTTAACATGCATAGCCTTGTGAGACAAATGAGATACCGTATGGCAGGATTTTTCGTGGGGTGTAATTATTTGCTAATTTTAGCAGATAGATCAAAATCGCCAAAATAAATTCTCCCAAATTTAGGGTGTTCATGCAAAGGTATTGATAAAATTTTTAAATCCGCCAAAATAGTAACCACCAAAATATTTCGTATACCTTATTCAATAGAAATCGTGAAATTTTACACCTGCGAAAATAACCCGCTGTACAGCAGTTTGTCCCACACTTTTATACAACCTACCTTCCCTAACTGTGTAAGTTGTTGCACTAGTAAGTTAGCACTTTCTGTTTTCCCTGCACCAGATTCACCACTGATTACAATACACTGAAAAATATATACATCATTTCATAAATACAAACTATTAAATGAACTATTTCAAGCATTGCATATATGACAGAAGAGATATAAGGCAATTTTAAACTTTTGATAAGGCACTATGAACGCCATAGTCAGCTGCAAAATGTCAAGGGCCTTTATCTTGTGAAACATAAGTCATTCATAATAAATTCCATATCTTCAGGGATAACTGAAAATTTCTTAAATAACAACTGTTAGATTTATTTTCAAAATTACATAATGACAGACAGATGAAAAGTCATGCTGTATTACCATCAGAAAGTGTGCTTGAATATCATTTAAATTAAATCAATATTTATAAAAATTTCCGAAATGGTAAAGATATATCATTTAGACTCTTTCTTATAATTGTTATACTTTGTTGCATCAATTAAAAGTTTTATGTTTCAGAATGAAGCAAAACCAGGAATTTTTTTAAAATGGTCGAAGGAGGAAAATTGCTCTTAGCTAATGATATTTATATAATCCTGTGCTAATGTAAGGGGAAGTAACTGACCTGGTGTTTTCTGTTGTGCATCATCATTTGATATGACTGGTCAGCAACTGCAAAAATATGAGGTGGATGGTCATCTTTGGCAGCATTCATGTACCTCTGGGCATACTGTAAAATAGAAAAATATTAAACTCATATTCAGAATATTAATGTCATATTAACATATGAATATATCCTTCGTTAATTTGTACTGAGACTGAAACACAGAGTTGGATATATATATATAGGCTCGCAGGGAATAAAGTTTATTAGAAGGATATGAGGATTTTATTCTAATGTTCTGTCTTTAACTCAACCAGTATCAGCTACGAATACACATAATTGCAATTCACCTTGCAAAGGTAAAATGTTTTATTGCAAAATACAAAACTTTCTCAAATTGGTGTGAAAAGGGAGACAACCAAACTTTTGCTAAGATTATAACCATCTGCCTCAACTATTTTTGAGAAATTTTAAATTGTTTTTTTTTAATTATGTATCCTGATCTAAATTCATCTAGGGATGTACCAACCTTTTTAGAAATTCCATATAATGAGCTTTAAATTGGTACAATAAAAGCATTGTATTGTATCATATTAAATTATGGAATATTGAATAGCTTGTAGAATAATGAAGATTCTAATAATAGCTCATAATATATTCTATGTCATGTATGTGATGAGAGCTAATAATATTTATGATGTAAATATAGATCTTTAAAATGGGTTATGATATTGAATCGTATTGAATTGCATGGTTTTGTCAGTGGAATACAAATTTATAAGCTCATGATATTAATTTAATGGTATATTTTTATAAGGGTTTATAAGGGGGCTCGCCTCGATATACCCTTTTTGTGCTAATGCAGCGTAAAGCAACCAACAATCAATCAATATAAGGGTTATAATGTAAATGAACTATTTTTCAATGAAAAATACCTCATCAGCATAGATAGTGAGTGGTGTAAATGGGTTGACAGCTAATAATATATCTCCTATGTAGGTATAAATCTTTGTCTGTGCATATCTGTGAAATAGTTGTGACACAATTGTTTCCTGAAAAGACAAAAATGCACTTTCATTTTAAGTTCTACTTTGATATTTAAAGAACAATATCATGCTAATATTTGATCGAAAACTGATATCTAGGAAATCCATCCCAACATGGAACCTTCTTTAACAGAAATTTGATGCTTTCAATTTTCTTTAATTCAATTACATTTTTTCCCCATAAAATTGAGAATGGAAGTGGGGAATGTGTCAAAGAGACAACAACCCAACCAAAGAACAGAAAACAGCTCATAATGTATAAATCTATACACATTTTTTACTTTTTATACATTGTCACTTGGATTGAGAGTTGTCTCATTGGCACACATATCACATCTTCTAATCTATAAATAGTTTGTTGTACAAATATTGAGAGGTTCTTTTATTTATTTATTTCCCTCTATATTCATGATGGGCCTCATAATTGTCTCAGATTTACAGTTTCATGTTGAAGGTCATGGTTCTCTATTGGAACTACTTGTGCTTCCTCCACTAAAAAAACCTGACTGCCACAATATAGACAATAGTTCTGAAAGTGTCCTTAAGGAGGTAGATCTAGGTTAAGGGAAATAACTCTTAAAATCATAAGTACGTTTGTGTCAACCATTTTCAAAAATATATTCTAAACTTGTAGGTTACATAGATTATTTTCAATCTGTTTCAGGTAAATGCTTATAATACATTGATGAACTTGACTTTTACAAACGCTTAACTGATTTAAAGAGTTATCTCCCTGAACCAAGGTCTACCCCATTAAACACCAACAATCAATCCATCCATTATCATTGACCTATTTCTTATACCTCCTCAGCAATTCTCAAAGAAATAGTTAACATGTTATCAAGGGGTTATTTTATTTACTCATACTTCTGTTGTTAACCATATATAGGATTTTAAACAGTAAAAAAATATATCAAGAGTTTATAGGTTATTTTCTCTCCTTAATACCTACTTATGGAGTGATCTCCCTTACCTCGTCTAGGATTTCCAATGATGTCAGATCATCAGCAGTGTCTAGAGGTTCTTTCTTAGATTTCCGATGTGTTTTTAATCTCCCCTTCTTTGTTGTGATATCTGGTTCATGGATTTTAGGTTCCATTTTAGCTGTCAAATCTTTTAATCTGTGTTTAAACTGAAAGTACAATAATCAGTTTCACAGTCAATGCTTTAAGTACATAGTTTATTAGCCACTAGGATATATCATTTCATGGACTAGAAGAGTACCGTAATATAAAGTACTGAGTGATGAAAATTATGTCATAGTAACTACGTCTATCATCTTTTGAACCAGAAGAGGGATATAAAGTACTGAAGATTGGAATCTAGGTCACAGTAACTACATCTATCATCTTTTGGACCAGAAGAGGGATATAAAGTACTGAAGGTTGGAATCTAGGTCACAGTAACTACATCTATCATCTTTTTGACCAGAAGAGGGATATAAAGTACTGAAGGATGGAATCTAGGTCACAGTTACCAACTTTGTTTGAACTCAGAAATTAGTTGTATCTCATTATATATATGCATTAAATTTTAAAACACCCATCAACATAAAGAATCAGCATATTCCACAATGAACACTGCATGTAGATTTATGCACTTTTTGTTGTTCCATAGATACAAATCTATTTATTTAAAGGACACAAAAAGATTTGCCCACTCTTTTATAGCATACTAAACTGTATTGGTATTGCTCATCTGAAGGATGTTCGATGAACTATACTGTGGTTTCACAATTATTCTCAATTATTTGTTGGATACTAACTCTCAAGGCTTTCTTGGGACCAGGAGAACAACAAATCTAAATGTAAATTTCTATTTAGGCTAATTGACTGTAGAGATCTGCAAAATAACCAAGAAATCACTCCATGAAAAGGCAAGTTTTCCACAATCTAAGAAAATAATTGAATCCACAGTACTTTTCATATCCTCTTCATTTGGACTCTGGTGGAAAGTTGTTCCCTAGACAGTCATACCATATCTCCTTAGTTATTATTCATTAAAGATTTGACTTACAACAGATGGATCTCTAGGTAAACTGGTAATAAATGGATGCTGTAGTAATTCTTTGGCTGAGGGACGCTCTTCAAAATCTTTTACCAAACACCTGCAACAAAAAGAATAATATGAATATACTTTTGTTTGTTTGTTATTTTACATATATTATCATATCAGTTTTAACTGTTTATAAATATACAATGTGAAGTTTATGTCAATTAGACAGCCAACAAATAAAGACAAACATTCAACAAATTATAGGTATCTATACATCAAGCATTAAATCGTTCTGACATCAAAACTGTAACTCATAAAACAAAGAAGGAAAATTAAAACCCTTAAATTACAATATCAGGTAATTGTGTAGAAGAATGCAGAGATGATAGTTATATATATCTTTTTACCTTAGATTCTTTTTGTCAGTTTATTTTATACAATGGGAAGAAAACTTAAAAGCCTAAAAGGAGATTATAGAAATTTAGTCTTCTTGACTTCTCCCATCTCCCAGTAAAACCCATTTCAAGGGAGTCTGCTGTTTGGCTGTGTTAAATTTTTAAATATGTAGCCATTTTAGTCAGAATGGGAAGGTAAGAAGAGACAAAATTCTCACCTTGTCTACCTACCTGGGCTATTAAATTTATATGTATTGAATGTCACTGGATGGTAAATAAACGACAAACAATCAATTAAACAAAAAATCTTTTTTTGAATGCATTCTTCCTCTCTCATGCTTATGAATAGATTTTTTTTTCATTCAAAAATATTTAAACAAAAATTAAATTGATTATCCCTATGTGAAAATATATACTCTGTTCCAGGATACCACATGCTTAGTTATTTATTTACGATGTTTAATAGAACATTTGTTATCAAAATCTTTGTTCTTTATATACGCATACTTCCTAGTATGTAAACTAATATCCTGTTACTATTGACTTTCTTTGCTTGTGAGAAATCATTAATATTACATGTAGTAGGATGCCCGTTTTGTTGATTTAATTTACATGTTGATAGATCACTTTATAATTTATATGCATCCGAAGAGCATTACAGTCATGTTATAGCTAAATAATTTAATTTTGGATGTAACGCATCTTGTGATTGGCTGACGTTATTTTGTTATGAGCCCATAGACATAATTTCATCATGTGACCGTGCCGTCATCAACGTTTTTTCATGGTTTTCTACGGTTTAATATGGAATTTAGAATTAAATTATAAGAAATTACTGTAATATTTTTTCTGTCTATTCAAATAACATAAAAAATGTGGTGCACACTGTTAAATAACTTGCTACGCACGTTATTCAGTGTGCACCACATTTTTAATGTTATTTCTTCATAGACAGAAAAAATATTACAGTCATTCCTTAAACGAATAATTAAATTTATGTTTGGAATATCAGAAGAGATACAATGTTTTTAGTCATACAATAAGTTTTGAGTAAGGAGCAATTAAAAGAAGTATGTCACTTAAAAATGGCAAATTTTTCACAAAGCAAGAAAACTGAAAACAACAGAGATATGAATTGAATACATATCCAATATGTGACTAAAGAGAATGTTTAACCCAAAATTTATTTTGTTATCCTCTACCTGATTGTCTTTAGATTTATCATTTTTATTTTCCTGTTTCCTCTTTGTTTTCTGTTGTAAATAATTCCAGAATTTTATATAGGCGTTAGCAATAAACTCATCACAGATACCAGGAATAAAAATTTATATTTACACCAGACGCGCATTTCGTCTCCAAAAGACTCATCGTGACGCTGGAATAAAAAAAGTTTAAAAGGCCAAATAAAGTACGAAGTTAAAGAGCATTGAGGACAAAAAAATCCTAAAAGTTTTGCCAAATACAGCATCATAGATACCAGGAATAAAAATTTATATTTACGCCAGCCAGACACTTACGCCAGACGTGTGTTTCGTCTACAAAAGACTCATCAGTGACACTTGAATAAAAAAAAGGCCAAATAAGTTTCACATATTATAAAAACACTTTGATCCTAAAACAACTAAAGTAAATTCAAAGCAATTTTTCAGTCTTAGGAACCATGTCAAAATGTTTTTGTACTGTACTCACTGGTGAATAAAGTCTTTGAAGTTCTGTGACCACTTCTCTGGTAGTTGTAGACCTGGTGATGTGTTTCTGTAAAAAAAAAAATTTATAAATTCAAAGAACAACACATATATTAACTCTGGTTCACACCATCTTAATTTTGATGTTCCTAAGGTAAACAGAGTGGACTCAGCATCTTTTTTATTTAATACTATTAATGCGATTCCAAATAACATAAAATCAATACAGGACCACAATGCATTTAAACTTTTTTTTGGGTTTTTGTTCACAAGTCTGAATGACATTATTTTGACAGTTATTATAAGACTGAGCCCACCAGTTTTTAACTCCTTAATGTAGTATGCTTAGATTTTTTATTCAAAAACTTCTCTCATCACAGTAGAGCATACTACCACAAGACCACCTTGGCAGTTCATTACATGAGAAGCTAAACAGAACACCTAACCAGATGTAGGCATACATGTGTGTACATTTGTACATATGTTAAACACAGAATCCAATGCTTATTTTACTTGAGCAACACAGTGGGTACCACATGTGAAGCAAGATCTACTTACCCTTCCAAAGCACCAGGGTTGAGTTCAATATCGTAGCAGCTACGTAGCGGCTATGTAGCTGCTATCAATATCTATGTAGCAACTAGTCTATAGCTACACGTTCAATAGTCAAAATCTACGTAGCACTACGTAGCTGCTGTGATATTGAACTCGACCCTGATATCACCCTGTTTTTTGTGGGGATTCATTTTGCCAAGTCTTAATAGTTCTTTATGTTGTGTTGTATGTCCCTTTTTTTGGGGGGGTCCTTCAATGTTTTCTATTTTTAGCTATGGCACTTTCAGTTTGTTTTCAACTAATGAGTTTGTATACTGTTTATCAACTTATTTTCGCGGATACTTTATTTCGCGTTTTACCCTTTCTAGTCCACTTCACGGCTATTTAATTTTGCAATTGCTAAATTTGTATGATGTAGTTCAATAAGAAGAGATCCAAGTTTTACAATTTAGTGACGATTAATATTCTTGTTATTTTTCTAGTTGCAAAAGTCCCGAAAATAAATGGCTCGCGAAAAATAAGTTGGTTTACAGTATCCCTTTGGAATCTTTTGCCTCTCTTTTAGAAACATGAATGTGTCCATAGTACATGAATGCCCCACTTACACTATCCATTTCTATATTCAGTGGACCATGAAATGGGGTTGAAAATGAAAATTAGAAAGATCGTATCATAGGGGACATGTATTCCTTGGTTTCAAGTTGATTAAACTTCAACTTCATCAAAAACAAAGGGAAGCACTGTATATAACTTAATTAGTGCAGACAAAAAAACAGATTGCCCCTAAGTGGGGCATAAAAAAATAATTTTCGATACAAAAAAACTCTAACAGTTACCCACTAGCAGGTACATAATGTACTTACATGAATCATTTATAAATTCTATATATCGGAAAACTCTGGTTAAATTGACCTACTGTTTGTTTAAGAAGCAGTCATAAAATATTAATTCTGATGATGATTTAGTGTATATAAACAGTGAAAAGCCGTGCCTTATTGTAAATAAAAATAATAAAAGTAAATAAGATTATGTAATCAATAGTCATCAAATAATGGTTTAAATTACAGAAAAATCCATTAAATCTCATCAAATAGGATATTAAATGAGGGTGAAGAGGAATGCACTTATTCCCACAGGAAAAAATGGAAAGCTGGAGAAATTTTTTATTCGGGTTATGGTGATTGATTAAGACAGAATATGTCAGGTGCTTCAGGAAAATGAATATCCTTCAGCTTTTGTGAATAATATCATATCAACCATATAGGACATTGAAAAGAGAATGGAAACTGGGAATGTATAGAAATGAAAACAAGTTGGACAAAGAGCATAACACAGACCAAGGCCACTATGATGGGTCTTCAACCAAGTGCGAAAATTCTGCACCCAGAGGATGGCTTCAGCTGGGCCCTTAAATATTTTGCATACTAGTTCACCAAATTACCACTGCTTTCCATCTAACCATATATTCAATTTTATAAAATAAATATGTTAGGTTCAACTAGAGGCTCTAAAGAGCCTGTGTCGCTCACCTTGGTCTATGTGAATATTAAAGGAAGCAGGTGGATTCATGACAAAATTGTGTTTTGGTGATGGTGATGTGTTTGTACATCTTACTTTACTGAACATTCTTGCTGCTTAAAATTATCTCTATCTATAATGAACTTGGCCCATTAGTTTCAGTGGAAAATGTTAGTAAAAATTTACAAATTTTATGAAAATTGTTAAAAATTGACTATAAAGAACAATAACTCCTAAGGGGGTCAATTGACCATTTCGGTCATGTTGTCTTATTTGTAAATCTTACTTTGCTGAACATTATTGTTGTTTACAGTTTATCTCTATCAATAATAATATTCAAGATAATGACCAAAAACAGCAAAATTTCCTTAAAACTAACAATTCAGGGTCAGCAACCCAACAACGGATTGTCCGATTCATCTAAAAATTTCAGAGCAGATAAATGTTGACCTGATAAACAATTTTATCCCATGTCAGATTTGCTCTAAATGCTTTGGGTTTTGAGTTATAAGCCAAAAACTGCATTTTACCCCATGTTCTATTTTTAGCCATGGCGGCCATTTTGGTTAGATGGCCGGGTCACCGGACACATTTTTCAAACTACTAACCCAAAAGATGATTGTGGCCAAGTTTGGATTAATTTGGCCAAGTAGTTTCAGAGGAGAAGATTTTTGTAAAAGATTACTAAAATTTACGAAAAATGGTTAAAAATTGACTATAAAGGGCAATAACTCCTAAAGGGGTCAACTGACCATTTCAGTCATGTTGACTTATTTGTAAATCTTACTTTGGTGAACATTATTGCTGTTTATAGTTTATCTCTATCTATAATAATATCCAAGATAATAACCAAAAAGAGCAAAATTTCCTTAAAATTACTAATTCAGGGCCAGCAACCCAACAACGGGTTGTCTGATTCATCTGAAAATTTCAGGGCAGATAGATCTTGAACTGATAAACAATTTTACCCCATGTCAGATTTGCTCTAAATGCTTTGGGTTTTGAGTTATAAGTCAAAAACTGCATTTTACCCCATGTTCTATTTTTAGCCATGGCGGCCATCTTGGATTGATGGCCAGGTCACCAGACACATTTTTCAAACTACTAACCCAAAAGATGATTGTGGCCAAGTTTGGATTAATTTGGCCCAGTAGTTTCAGAGGAGAAGATTTTTGTAAAATATTACTAAGATTTACGAACTAGAGGCTCTAAAGAGCCTGTGTCGCTCACCTTGGTATATGTGAATATTAAACAAAGGAAGCAGATGGATTCATGACAAAATTGTGTTTAGGTGATGGTGATGTGTTTGTACATCTTACTTTACTGAACATTCTTGCTCCTTACAATTATCTCTATCTATAATGATCTTGGCCCAGTAGTTTCAGTGGAAAATGTTAGTAAAAATTTACAAATTTTATGAAAATTGTTAAAAATTGACTATAAAGGACAATAACTCCTTAGGGGGTCAACTGACCATTTTTGTCATGTTTGACTTATCTTTAGGTCTTACTTTGCTGTACATTATTGCTGTTTACAGTTTATCTCTATCTATAATAATATTCAAGATAATAACAAAAAACGTCAAAATTTTCTTAAAATTACCAATTCAGGGGCAGCAACCCATCAACGGGTTGTCCGATTCATCTGAAAATTTCTGGGCAGATAGATCTTGACCTGATAAACAATTTTACCCCATGTCAGATTTGCTCTTAATGCTTTGATTTTTGAGTTATAAGCCAAAAACTGTATTTTACCCCTATGTCCTATATTTAGCCGTGGCAGCCATCTTGGTTGGATGGCCGGGTCACCGGACACATTTTTTGAACTACATACCCCAAAGATGATTGTGGCCAAGTTTGGATTAATTTAGCCCAGTAGTTTCAGAGGAGAAGATTTTTGTAAAAGATTACTAAGATTTACGAAAAATGGTTAAAAATTGACTATAAAGGGCAATAACTCCTTAAGGGGTCAACTGACCATTTCGGTCATGTTGACTTATTTGTAAATCTTACTTTGCTGAACATTATTGCTGTTTACAGTTTATCTCTATCTATAATAATATTCAAGATAATAACCAAAAACAGCAAAATTTCCATAAAATTACCAATTCAGGGGCAGCAACCCATCAACGGGTTGTCCGATTCATCTGAAAATTTCTGGGCAGATAGATCTTGACCTGATAAACAATTTTACCCCATGTCAGATTTGCTCTAAATGCTTTGGTTTTTGAGTTATAAGCCAAAAACTGCATTTTACCCCATGTTCTATTTTTAGCCATGGCGGCCATCTTGGTTGGTTGGCGGGGTCACCGGACACATTTTTTAAACTAGATACCCCAATGATGATTGTGGCCAAGTTTGATTAAATTTGGCTTAGTAGTTTCAGAGGAGAAGATTTTTGTAAAAGTTAACGACGACGGACGCAGGACGACGGACGCCGGACGCAAAGTGATGGGAAAAGCTCACTTGGCCCTTCGGGCCAGGTGAACTAAAAATGGTTAAAAATTGACTATAAAGGGCAATAACTCCTAAAGGGGTCAACTGACCATTTCAGTCATGTTGACTTATTTGTAAATCTTACTTTGCTGAACATTATTGCTGTTTACTGTTTATCTCTATCTATAATAATATTCAAGATAATAACCAAAAACAGCAAAATTTCCTTAAAATTACTAATTCAGGGGCAGCAACCCAACAAAGGGTTATCTGATTCATCTGAAAATTTCAGGGCAGATAGATCTTCACCTGTTTAACAATTCTACCCCTTATCAGATTTGCTCTAAATGCTTTGGTTTTTGAGTTATAAGCCAAAAACTGCATTTTACCCCTATGTTCTATTTTTAGCCATGGCGGCCATGTTGGATGGTTGGCCGGGTCACCGGACACATTTTTTAAACTAGATACCCCAATGATGATTGTGGCCAAGTTTGGTTTAATTTGGCCCAGTAGTTTCAGAGGAGAAGATTTTTGTAAAAGTTAACGACGACGACGGACGACGGACGACGGACGACGCCGGACGCCGGACGCCAAGTGATGAGAAAAGCTCACTTGGCCTTTTAGGCCAGGTGAGCTAATTATAAAGATAGAAGAAATTAAGACAATATATTGTCTCATTGGCAAGCATACCATATCTTCTTTTTTATATGACATAAATGAGTTTGGCTCCTTAAAGAAATTTAAACCCCACTATATGTGCCAACTACCACTGGACAGATGGAGAGGACAATATGCACATGAGCTGTCCTGTAGTTTTTATAGAAATTTTACCTTGGAATTTTAAACAATGCTCTCATAGGATGTAAATCTGATAATGGTGGTTCACTCTCCGCTAACTCTATGGCGGTAATACCAAGGGACCAAATATCACATCTATTGTCATAGTTATATTCTAGCTGTCTTTCACATGCTATCACCTGAAATTAAAAAGAATTTTGAATCATCATTAATATGGTCAAAATTATAAATTGACTGTTGACAAAACTTGATTTTTTTGAAAATACTAAGGCTTTTTTACCCCTGAAACAGATTAACATAGCAGATTTGGCAAAAAAAATTGAAATTTGGAGTCCGCAATACTCTTCAACTTCTTTCTTTATTTGGCCTTTTATTTTTTTTTTTATTTTAGCATCACTGATGTCTCAGTGTAGACAAAGTTAGCATCTGCCGTATACAATTTTAATCCTGGTATATATGATGAGTTTATTTCAGTATGATATTTTGCTAACTCATCATAAGAGTTATTAAAATTGGCCAATCTTCAAAAAACATCTTCATTCAGCAAGCTTTTAGACATCATCTATAGTTATCTAATCAACTGTATCCATGCTTTCAGTGCAAGTCATTGAAATAAAAACAAAAACAAATTTTGAGTAAATGAATGTCATCTCTCTCTGACAGTGTTATACATTAGTTTAAACATATTTATTTATAGTGGTTTTGCAACTTATATTAATCCCTTTCCACTTTGCGGGTGCAAGTGCTGCCTTGTAGCAGCACGAGCCTGCTCTTTTTCGAAATCTACAAGGGTGTCTTTAACGTGCAAGAGATATGGCTCTCTCTTAACACGGGTCAGCCATTTATCGTCCCCTTCCGACTGACTATCATCTTTTCCTCAAGACCATACTTGCAGATGGTGTCAAGGGAGGGCCGAAAATTGACAGAGGAAGGTGTATGATTTAGAACCACCACAAACTGAAGATTTAAAGTGAAAACATTAGTTAAGTAAAACAGACAGTACTATAATTTTACAGAAAATCTGTCACTAATCTAAGGAATCCTGTATTTAGGCATATGTTTATAAAATTAAACTTGGTTTTGGACAAAATATAACTCCTTATAACAAACATATAGATCCTTGTTTTCAAAATTCCAATAGGGAACATACTTTATATAATTGTATAAATAAAACAATTTTTCAAGACGTTTCAGCCATTGGCCTTCTTCAATTCTTTATTTTTCCTCTCAGTTGAGAGGAAAAATAAAGAACTGAAGAAGGCCAATGGCCAAAACGTCTTAAAAAATTGGTTTATTTATACAAATATAAAGATGTTATGGTAAATTTCAAGTAGTTCTGACATATCATGATTTTGAAAATTTATATATGGTCATTACAAGTATCGGATTACAAAATGAATATACTTCAAACTGATGATTAAACTGTACAAATATTTGTAAGACCTCGTGAAAATATTTAGAAATTTAAAAGATGTTTAAGAAAAACAAATGTATTAAAAACAGAATATATTAAAACTTATAGATATAGTGTGAAGAGTTTATGGGATTGTAAACATATTCACGTTTCATAATTTCATATGCATGATCACAACTTCATTGCTTGTATGTGCCCGGCTTATTATATAAGAGGTTTTATTGGCAACAGTTTGATTAATATTGTGTCTCGAAATAGTAAATCTCTTCTGTGAGCCATTATCTTTTTCAATACATGACATAAGAACTCATATGAGGAAAGATTGTTGGAGGCTCAAACACTGGTGTCTATGATGGTCTGGATGTGTATATACATTTTTAAGTTTTAGTAGAAGTTCTAAAAACCAGTACACTATATATATATATATATATATATAAAATTGAGAATGGAAATGGGGAATGTGCCAAAGAGACAACAACCCGACCATAGAAAAAAAACAACAGCAGAAGGTCACCAACAGGTCTTCAATGTAGCGAGAAATTCCCGCACCCGGAGGCGTCCTTCAACTGGCCCCTAAACAAATATATACTAGTTCAGTGATAATGAACGCCACACTAATTTCCAAAATGTACACAAGAAACTAAAATATATCTATGCAAAAACACTAACAACCCATCAAGGATTTGTATGTGCATCTTAACATGTTTTTGGAAGAATGTCTGCATATGGGTACAGTTTATACCTATGCATACACATTAAAGACCCATTATGGATGTTTATAATGCACATTTTAATAAGTGTTAAGGGTATGATTCACGAAAATCAGGTCATTTTGAACTTGTGCAACACACCATAGGCCCCTCAATCGACCGCAATGTGTGCATGTATTTAATACGTTACAACAAATTTAACATATTAATGTACAGTTAATATGTGCACTACGTTTTATATTCATGTTATGAAACAGGTGTTTTCATATGATTTGTCTTGCTACACTAAAATGTGTTGAATGTCTTATTTATAATAATTCAATAATCTTTTTGAATATTCATTTGATAGAATTTTCGTTACCCCCATTTATTATTCCTTTATTGATCAATATAACTAAAAATGACATCTTATGCATCCACTTCTGAAAAAAATCTCACAGTGTCTTTTAATTATATCTTATCTCATTGCGTTGAAATTCTCATTTATCATATATAATAAATATTCTCTTAAATTTTTTTATCAAAATAACAATTTAAATTTGATGACAAATTAAATATCTTTGTAACTATCATTAAAAGTATATTATAAAATTAATCAATTTAACAATATATGTACAGTGGACCTTTAGATTTATAAAATATCAAACAAAAAGATAATTAATACACATTTTGGTAGCATCTGTACACTTCAAACAACATATGCAACATTTATTGCGTAATAATTATATACAATACATTGAAGTTTCATAGGATTCAATAATTTGGATAAGTCATGGCATTCCAAAAGTTATATTTTATTTCTGTTTAAATGCATCATGATATTTATGACTGCAAGTGACAATGTTGAAGTAATGCAATAAAAAATAGGGAAACAAACACTTGATTTAATTAGAAATTTCATTGTTATGTAATTTGAAAGGGTTGTAAAAGTGTTGAACAAGGGTGCATGTGGGTGGGGGTGGACCTTGTTACCTGACATCTTATTAAAAGGACAAGTGATGTGATGTTGAATACGTTAATTGTTAAACATAAAACTGTTATATTAACTTAAAAGAGAGTTACGAAAGACACCAAAGGGACATTATCAGACATAAGTCGAAAATAAGCTGACAACACCATGGCTAATATAAAAATAAAAAGACCAACAGACTAACAATAGTACACCAAACAAAACTTAAAAATTTAAAACCAAAATATATAAAAGTAACATGGTGACCAGACAATTTTTAAATGATGTACAGTAATTGTCGTTTGTTTATGTAATTTATACGTGTTTCTCATTTCTCGTTTTTTTTTATTTTTTATATCTTATATAGATTAGACCGTTGGTTTTCCCGTTTGAATGGTTTTACACTAGTAATTTTGGGGCCCTTTATAGCTTGTTGTTCGGTGTGAGCCAAGGCTCTGTGTTAAAGGCCGTACATTGACCTATAATGGTTTACTTTTATTTAAATTGATATTTGGATGGAAAGTTGTCTCATTGGCACCCACACCACATCTTCCTATATCTATGAAGGTTGAGGGTTTCTTATATTTTGGTGGATTAAGGTTTCTGACAACCAAAGAGTTTCAAAATGTGTTTGCTGTGTTTCTAAAAGTGAGGGCCCTCATGGGGTTTTTGATTATGTGATTACTTGGCCGTTTTTTTAATGATTATTTGATTATTAAGCCAAATATTTCATGATTATTTGATTACCTAGGACTGTATTTTTAGTTTATGATTATTTGATTACTAAAGATAAGCAAATATTTAATGATTATGTGATTATATTGGCAAAAAAATGGTGATTATGTGATTACTAGGACCCCCCCATGAGGGGCCTCAAAAGTATATAAGACCAAAACTGTAAAATTGGTTTTGTTGCTTCCCAAGAGAAATTTGGTATTTTGTTATTCGGAATATTGTGCCAAGGTTTCAATATACAAATTGTCTGCCTGCAGCCAGTACAAAGAATCTGTTATTATCTAATTTGATCAAACTAGCATGTTAAATGTTGTATTTGAGAGACTAACACAAAGCATGGAATAACCACATGAAAGAAGTACCCATAAAGTGAACTAGTACATATTTTTGTTTTAAAGGGCCAACTGAAGCACATCTAATTGCGTGGGATTTTCTTGCTGTGTTGAAGACCTATTGGTGGCCTTTGGCTGTTATCTGCTCTTTTGTAGATCAGGTTGTTGTCTCTTTGACACATTCCCCATTTCCATTCTCAATTTAATTATCAAAGTTAAAATACATTTATAAATAACATTGAAACTAACTACATGTATTCAAAATGAATAATGTCGGCTTAAAAATTTAAAACCAAACAGATTCCCTTTTACAAAATTCTTATTCTATTTAAATGCATTAAAGATTATAGGTGAATATATCATAGGTTAACAAGTACTTGTCCGCAATAAAAATCTGTCAATATTACAAATATCATTATACCTTAATTGATAATCATATTCCATCCTTTATAAAACTTTTCCATCAAAATTCCATAAGTGTAAAATCCTTATCTTACAAACTCTTTAAATATGCTAATCATATCCTCCTTATGCAAACACTCTTCCAATCCAGTCAAATGAAAACTCCTTAAGACAATTTCACTTCGATGTGATAGATTTTATGAAAATTACCTGTTGATGACCAATACATACTTTTAAATCAATTCCATCTTTGGAAATATTTCACTTATCTCTGGTAAAATTGACACAAAATTTTGTTATTCACTCTGCATAATACTATCTATAGTATAGTTTACATTAGAATATGTATAAGTATTTCAAAAACTATAAGGCCAAGCAAATAATTTCCTATATTTTCACTAAATTTTTCCAGACATCTCAGATAGCCTTACAGACTACACATTTAAGACCTGTGTCATAAAAGAACAGTCCACATAATCCCTAAAAGAAACAAAATGTATGAAGAAAAGTTAAACATCTATAAACTTTTAGACTCTAGTCGTCAAACTTTCTATAAAGTCTCCAAAACTCTCCATTCATATATTGATTTTCCAATAAGATTATGCAAATGAGCTGATTTTATATTATTTATTGATGGTATCAACAGAAATGAGTTGAAAGGAGATATGGGGTTGACATCAATGAGACAGCAACCGCAGAACACAAAGAAATCTTGAAAAAAAATCTGTAAACAGAAATTTACAGATGCATAAATTTAAAACATTGTACAATATGCACATTTAAAATGAAAATTGCAAAATAAAAAAAAGACACGAAAATTTCAATAGTTTTTACAGTGCTTTTTGAACATTTCAATGTGTTTCTTAAGTTTTGTAAGAAGAAAAATAGCGTGAGTAAAAATGGTTCCTAATATGTCAAGCTTTGAATTTCTCTTGATTGAATCAGGAAACATTAATAAATTAAGACAAGAATGTGTCCAAAGTACACGGATGCCCCACTCAATCATTTTTCATGTTCCATGGACCGTGAAATACGGTAAAAATCTAATTTGGCATTAAAATTAGAAGGATTATACTATAGGGAACATGTGTACTAAGTTTCAAGTTAATTTGACTTCAATTTCATCAAAAACTACCTTGACCAAAAACTTTAACCTGAAACTTCCATTTTCATTTTCTATGTTAAGTGAACCGTGAAATTGGGGTCAAAAGTCTAATTTGGCTTTGAAATTAGAAAGATCATACCATAAGCAACAAGTGTACTAAGTTTCAATTTGATAGGACTTCAGCTTCATAAAAAACTACCTTGACCAAAAACTTTAACCTGAAACTCCCACTTTCATTTTCTATGTTCAATGGACCGTGAAATTGGGGTCAAAAGTCTAATTTGGCTTTAAAATTAGAAAGATCATATCATAAGCAACAAGTGTACCAAGTTATAAGTTGATTTGACTTCAGCTTCATCAAAAACTACCTTGACCAAAAACTTTAACCTGAAGCACATCTAATGGTGTGGGATTTTCTTTCTGTGTTGAAGACCTATTGGTGGCCTTTGGCTCTTATCTGCTCGTTTGTAGATCAGGTTGTTGTCTCTTTGACACATTCCCCATTTCCATTCTCAATTTAATTATCAAAGTTAAAATATATTTATAAATAACATTGAAACTTACTACATGTATTCAAAATGAATAATGTCGGCTTAAAAATTTAAAACCAAACAGATTCCCTTTTACAAAATTCTTATTCTATTTAAATGCATTAAAGATTAAAGGTGAATATATCATAGGTTAACAAGTACTTGTCCGCAATAAAAATCTGTCAATATTACAAATATCATTATACCTTAATTGCTAATCATATTCCATATCCTTTATAAAACTTTTCCATCAAAATTCCGTAAGTGTAAAATCCTTATCTTACAAACTCTTTAAATATGCTAATCATATCCTCCTTATGCAAACACTCTTCCAATCCAGTCAAATGAAAACTCCTTAAGACAATTTCACTTGGATATGATAGATTTATATGCAAATTACCTGATGACCATTAGGTACTATTAAATAAATTCCATCTTTGGAAATATTTCACTTATCTCTGGTAAAATTGACACAAGATATTGTTATTCATTCTGCATAATACCAGGGCTCACACTACTTCAGAATTATAGGGAGAAGTGACTTCTCTTTTTGAAACTGATAGGGAGAAGTGGTGAGATTTGAAAGAGAAGTGCTCTTTCGCGCGGTGCGCTACAATGGTTTGGATTAAACTATAGCATATATAGTATAAAGGGTCATATGTAAATAATGTTCATTTTATAATGTTCAATTCATATCTGAGTATACAATTAAAGCAACATTTCAAATTAAAAGTTGTTAAGTTTTACTCAGGTTCTTGTGAGAAACTACCAATTAAATATTTTGTATCTAGCACTAAAAAAAATATTTTTCTTATCTTAAAAAGGTAAAAAAAATATAATATATCAATTACAATTTAATTCAAAATTATCTTGTGTATGAAAATCGGTGTTTTTCATAAAAAAAAATAAAAGTTATTAAGCTGGGCCATAATATATTGATAATAGTATAATAGTCATGATAGTCTCAGAGTTAAACAACTTTAATCAATAGTTTGAAGGCAGTGTCTGCGCGTACCCGCATGTGGGTACGAATAGTCAAATTGCCTTTCTAGGCTGCACGTACCCACATCCGGTTTTATAATAAAATGCCGTCGGATCGGGAATGAAACGTGAAATATATACAGAATTTGTTGCAATTAGTGAATAAATTGATTAAAACTGCTCAGAATTTTTATAAATAAACACACATATATTATGCAAGTGAACAAGCTTGGAAACAACTAAAAGTTAAGATCACGGAAAGAAGGGAAACATGCGACTGGATATGTATTAAGTGTTAAAAAAAAAAACCTACACGATCAGGACTCGTTGGCATGTGATTGCTGTTTAGACTGGCAACATTTGAAATGTGCAGGGTTGAAATCTGTGCCAAAACAATCATATTGGATATGTAAAATTTGTTCGAAATCTTAACTAGTTACATGAATCTTTTATAATTGGTTTAAATTGATTTATTACTTGCTTCTTTAATTTTTATAAACTCAAGCTTTAATTTTAGTAGTTTTATCAGAGACATATAATACAATGTATTATATGTCTCTGGTTTTATATATTTTAAAATTTCAGTTTCTGTTTTACATTTTACTAAAAGATTATTTTAAAATATCATATGGATATATTTTTAAATTATTAAAATGTTATTCTTTAAATTTTCATTTAAATTTTATAATAGTATTAATTTCTATCATGTTTTTCTTTTACAGGGACTGTACAGTTTCATTTTACATCATTGTGCATTTAATTTTGCAATGTTTATTATGTATCATTATTTAATAAATACAATTTGAAAATATTATTTTTCATACTCTTCACTCTTTCTACACGAAATCCTCATATTATCGATAATTTCTGTATATATTTCACGTTTCATTCCCGATCCGATGGCATTTTAATAGAAAACCGGATGTGGGTACGTGCAGCCTAGAACGGCAATTTGACTATTCGTACCCACATGCGGGTACGCGCAGACACTGCCTAGTTTGAAACAATCCATAAAAATATAGAGATTTATATACACCAATCAATTAGATGTAACCAAAAGTCTTTTAATTCGTGTGGAATACGTAATTTTCCCCTTTGGGATCAATATTCTTCTGTCAGCTGTTCCATCCGTGCGTCCGTAGTTATTATTGTAAAAGTACGGATTTTGGTCATAGCTGGTCCGGTTGAGATCCGTAGTTTAGAAATCGGTCAATGGCGGTCAATGGCGGACGAATGCAAGAAAATTTACAAAAATAAACGATGTTTGACAAGTTATTTGGAAGGGAACATTACGTTTTTAATGCAATAAATGGATTAAACACTTACTGGAGGCAACTTGTATCACGTTTAAATGAAGAAACAAACTTATTTTGCCGCCGAAATATAGGTTGATGTACGTTTTCGAGTAACAAGCACCGGAACAAGCGGAAATGCACGAAGTGATAACAAGTTGTATTTTTATCAAATAATCTGCTACAGACTTCAAAGACAATGCTTCAACCTCTTTTCTTAAGATAATGAATTTTTATGTCTAAATTTCTTTAATATCAATAAAAAATTGATGTTTCATCAACTTGGTAAAAATTGAAAATGTCCGATGACGGAAGCGACTGAAAGCGAGTATCGTCAAGAACAGGGCGACTTCTTTTCGCTTTTGGGGGTCGGGGAAAGCGAAGTGACGGTCGGGAAAGCGACTTCTTCGCCCACTTCGCCTGGTAGCGTGAGCCCTGAATACTATCTATAGTGTAGTTTACATAAGCTCATGTATAAGTATTTCAAAAACTATAAGGCCAAGGAATTAATTTCCTATATTTTCACTAAATTTTTCCAGACATCTCAGATAGCCTTACAGACTACACATTCAAGACCTGTGTCATAAAAGAACAGTCCACATAATCCCTAAAAGAAACAAAATGTATGAAGAAAAGTTAAACATCTATAAACTTTTAGACTCTAGTCGTCAAACTTTCTATAAAGTCTCCAAAACTCTCCATTCATATATTGATTTTCCAATAAGATTATGCAAATGAGCTGATTTTATATTATTTATTGATGGTATCAACAGAAATGAGTTGAAAGGAGATATGGGGTTGACATCAATGAGACAGCAACCGCAGAACACAAAGAAATCTTGAAAAAAAATCTGTAAACAGAAATTTACAGATGCATAAATTTAAAACATTGTACAATATGCACATTTAAAATGAAAATTGCAAAATAAAAAAAAGACACGAAAATTTCAATAGTTTTTACAGTGCTTTTTGAACATTTCAATGTGTTTCTTAAGTTTTGTAAGAAGAAAAATAGCGTGAGTAAAAATGGTTCCTAATATGTCAAGCTTTGAATTTCTCTTGATTGAATCAGGAAACATTAATAAATTAAGACAAGAATGTGTCCAAAGTACACGGATGCCCCACTCAATCATTTTTCATGTTCCATGGACCGTGAAATACGGTAAAAATCTAATTTGGCATTAAAATTAGAAGGATTATACTATAGGGAACATGTGTACTAAGTTTCAAGTTAATTTGACTTCAATTTCATCAAAAACTACCTTGACCAAAAACTTTAACCTGAAACTTCCATTTTCATTTTCTATGTTAAGTGAACCGTGAAATTGGGGTCAAAAGTCTAATTTGGCTTTGAAATTAGAAAGATCATACCATAAGCAACAAGTGTACTAAGTTTCAATTTGATAGGACTTCAGCTTCATAAAAAACTACCTTGACCAAAAACTTTAACCTGAAACTCCCACTTTCATTTTCTATGTTCAATGGACCGTGAAATTGGGGTCAAAAGTCTAATTTGGCTTTAAAATTAGAAAGATCATATCATAAGCAACAAGTGTACTAAGTTATAAGTTGATTGGACTTCAGCTTCATCAAAAACTACCTTGACCAAAAACTTTAACCTGAAACTCCCTCTTTCATTTTCTATGTCCAATGGACCGTGAAATTGGGGTCAAAAGTCTAATTTGGCTTTAAAATTAGAAAGATCATATCATAAGCAACAAGTGTACCAAGTTATAAGTTGATTTGACTTCAGCTTCATCAAAAACTACCTTGACCAAAAACTTTAACCTGAAGCAGGACGAACGAACGAATGAACGGACGGACGAACAAAAGAACGGAGCCACAGACCAGAAAACATAATGCCCCTCTACTATCGTAGGTGGGGCATAAAAATTGCTATAAATTCCCAGGAAGGTCATGAAAAATATACCTGCAAAAATAGTTTTTCATTTATAAATTTAAACTTCTTTATAAACTTGATGGTTTCTCTTGAATTACAAATTCAACATTAATAATTTTTTCAATACTCAGACACAGTTGAACAAGGTCGAAATGTAAACAAATTTCATCAAAATCTTATAAAAATATTACCCAATAACTTTAACTTCTAGTATATGCCATAGGTGCCTTACAAGCTTTACTTAGATTTATTTAAATACAGTGAAACCTGATTAAACCGAACCCTGAATAAACCGGAAACCTGTCTAATCCAAACTTGTTCTGAAGACCAATCATATCACATGTTATGCATTGTGAACCTGATGAAACCGAATACCTGCCAAAACCGAACAAAATCTCGAAGTCCCGAAAGGGTTCGGTTTAGTCAGGTTTCACTGTACTATGATTATCATGGTAAACTATTTTCATTTTAAGGTCTAATATTTCAAAAATAAATAGTTCTTCATCAAATGAGGTCATAGTAGCTGTGAAGAATTTCCAAACAAGAATGTGTCCAAAGTACACGGATGCCCCACTCCCACTATCATTTTCCATGTTCAATGGACCGTGAAATTGGATAAAAAATATAATTAGGCATTAAAATTAGAAAGATAATATCATAGGGAACATTTGTACTAAGTTTCAAGTTGATTGGACTTCAACTTCATCAAAAACTACCTTGACCAAAAACTTTAACCTGAAACATGCACTTTCATTTTCTATGTTCAGTGGACCGTGAAATTGGGGTCAAAAGTTTAATTTGGCTTTAAAATTAGAAAGATCATATCATAAGGAACATGTGTACTAAGTTTCAAGTTGATTGGACTTCAACTTCATCAAAAACTACCTTGACCAAAAACTTTAACCTGAAGCGGGACAGACGGACGAACGAACAGACGAACGAACGAACGAACAGACGGACGGACGAACGAACGAACGGACGCACAGACCAGAAAACATAATGCCCCTCTACTATCGTAGGTGGGGCATAAAAATATTAAAAAATTGAATGAGACTGGGTGTTGCCCATCAAATTTACTCACCCTCGGTCAAAAATAAGGCTAATGCAATGACTTCATAACTCTTCATTAACTACATGACTAACACCTAGACCGTACAAGGTCGTGATGTTTAAATGTCTATGATCCTACTTTATACAAATATAAAACTAACAGTCAAACATAAAGTTTAAAAATTATGACTTTTTACAGTTAAAGCATATCGACTACGTACCCATTATTGAAATTTAAATAACAAAAGGTTTAAAGAGCTATTATAGATGAATAATCATTTAATTTTACTACTCCATATTTTATGTATCTAGTTTTATTTGTCAAAGGGGCTTTCCATATATTAGATCTAAACGGTTTGTACCAGGATCATGATACCCATGATGTCATTAACTAGTCGATGACAGTAAGGATTTAATAATAATGTACTAATTTTAAGTTCATTTAAATAACAGTCAAGAGTACACAACACTGTATAATGTCTCTCTTGCTTTACTGATCATGAATGTACTAAGTGGTGGATCCAAAGGGGCGTGTGTGTGTGTTATAGTCAATGCATTTGAATGGGGACATATGGTTGGAACCCCTAATTTATTCTTGTTTGCTAACCCCCTTTTAAAAATGGCTGGATCCACTGCTGAAACTGATGTTGAAAGTCTTTAATATGAAGGTTTCACTACAAGTATAACATAAACCTAACATTATCAATGATCCATGTATTTAAGGTCAAGGTCAGAAAAGACAGATAAACTCTACCAGAAAGACATGTATGCCTTACAATCATACCAAACACCAAATATAGTTAGCCTATTGCTTTTATAATCTGAGAAACAGACCTTATTATGAAAATTGAACATTGACCTGAATGAACCACAAAAATAAGGTCATATATGGTCATTTAACCCTACCAGACAGACGTCATGTACACCATGCAATCATTGCATCAATCATTGGATATAACAAATATTTTGACATATTGTTGATCGCTTATATATAGTATCTGAGAAATTTACAATTTTTCAAAGTTTATCATAACATATATATCAACAACACAACTCAATTTTAAAACAACAACAATAATATATTTCTTTGTCCTTGCAGCTGTTCCCCCTCTTTGCAAACAATGTGTAACATGTACAAATTATTAAAAAAGATCAATAATGTTGAATCATTCATTGAGTATGTAAAGAAAAGTTTATCTTCCATTGACGACAAGTCAGTCTTACTTATTTTACTTTCAACATGTTGTTCCAATCAACACATTAAAATGTCAAATGCCGATTTAACTATTAATTTTCTTCGGGAGGTGGTCATACATTTTGTATAAAGGTTCAATCTTGATATTCATGTTTTTCTTCGATTCTGCCTTCTTCATGCAGATCGCGAGATATTAAAAAGTGTAATGATTTTAGATTCACATTCCAATTCCTTCTAAACAGAATAGATTTTTCTTTTTCAATAAACCACAAAAACTTATGAATATTTTAAGGGTATTTTCCTTACTTTAAACAAAGTTTGGTATTCTTTATGACATCATTTTTGTCATAACTAAATATATCTTATTGCATAATGACAGGAATATGTAGTATAGTAGTTATGATAGATAGCTGGATTGATGTGGGAATGTCAATGTCCAGTGGCAAATATAACATGGATATTAGGATAAGAACAAGTTATGAAAATGTCGGACACTAAAATTTTGTGAAAACAGATTTTTACAAACATATTTCATGCAATGATGAAATAAAACAGGGACAACTTTTGGCATCTTTTAAGGTTATCAATTCATTTACCGCAAACCCCATACTTGGCATTGAATAGTAATCTCTTAAAAACAATGTAAAATCTATAAACAAATTTAAAGTTACAATTATATTCTTGAAAGAACAAATAATATACTTATGAAAAACAGAAACAACAGAAAGATAAGCAAACATTCTTACTGTGTATATAAAATCCTTCTTTGTAAAATGTAAAAACCAACTTACAGTCTTTTTAAACTTACAATTCTCAGATCTGCAGTGACATCACAACATGTAACTGACCAATCAATGATTAGTATTTTTGTTATGTAAATAATGTTGAGAGGTGATGCGGATAAGATTCCTCTAGATTTTTCATAGACTTATTGCAAATTAATTTAATTGATATATATCGTATTCAGTTGAATATAGTAATTTTACTCTTTTAATACTGTTAAAGACACTATATAATATCTCCATTTTGATTTTTAACATACTATAACCTCTGGTTAAAAAATAATCGGCAATATAAATTATCAGTAATTCCCTTCAAATAGATGAAAAATCTAGAGGATTCCGGATGGCATCACCTCCTGACAAATGTAATTGCCAGGATGTCCGGATCTGAGAATTCTACAAATGTGTTATTGAACTAATAAAGATGACTAACTTATATTTTCCCACAATTTTTTCTATATGGCAATTATCACCTTCCATTTAAATCATATTAGTTAAAAGATTTATCCTTTATCAACCCAAGAAAATCCTTTAATGATTTTTGATACAAAATACTCAGATAATCTTTCTTTTATTCCTCGACAAAAAAATACATCTCAATCAAATCTTTCAATTTGTCCTCAGATAAAAGTAGCTTATTAAAGACTTACCGTTAATCAACCTTAGAAAATCATCATTAAGTTGGGAAACAAAATACTCAGATACATGTATCAAAATCTGTCTTTTATTCCTTGTCAAAAAGTATATCTACCTAAATCTTTCAATTTGTCCTAAGATAAAAATATACTTACCCTTAATTAACCCAAGAAAATCATTGAATGAATTTGGATACAAAAGACTCAGATAATTAAAAATCCTTCCTTTCTTACTTGTCAAAAAAGTACATCCAATTTAAATCTTTCAATTTATCCTTAAGATAAAAAATACAGGTTTAAAAGTTTTTAATCTCTAGACAGGTTTTTTTAATGTTTTTATTGAAAACTGATTATTTATTCCTGTTAGGATATTTAAAAATAAAATCAATAACAGTTTTTCGTTATGTACATAAGGGGCGGCAAAATATATATTAAGATATTGAGAAATTGTTTGAGAAGTTTTCAATCTTTTCTTCTTCACCTCCACAAATCTTAAGTGTAATACATATCAATGGAATATGGTGTATGCCGTTATCCAAGTTAATATATGCGATAGGGGCGTATGCACCATTGTTCAAGGATTAAAGAGAAAGACCTACGTTGAAAAATTATGTAACATGTGAAATGTGCACTGATTCAGATAATGCCACATGCATAGAGATCCACTGGGAAATGTACAGATTATGATTTAGATATTTCTAAAGGAAACTTGTTTGAATCTTAAATATTTAAACCAACCATCTATGTATTTTGAATATATGTTTGTATTATTTTGATATTGTCCAATGTATTTTGTCATAAAATTAAGAATGGCATGGGGAATATGTCAGAGGAACAACAACCTGACCAAAGGGCAGATAACAGCGGAAGGCCACCAAAGGCCTTCAATGCAGCGAGAAAAAACAGCACCCCGGTGGGCCTCACCTGGCCCTTTAATAAATAGGTGTACTTAGTTCAGTGAAAATGGATGTCATACTAAACTCCATAACACATAAATGAACTAAAATTAAAATACATACACGACTAACAAAGGCAAGAGACTCCTTACTTATGGGACAGGCATAAAAACTGGGGTGGGGCTAAACATGTTTTGAGAGATAATTTGGAATAGACTTCAAAATAAAGATCAATCAATTAATCAATCATCTTCTTTTTTTTTTTTTCTAATGGAAAACTTAGTACTCAATAATATACATTTCAAATACCTTTTCACACATGTATGTTTGATAACAGATATTGACAAACCGATGTCTTTTATGCTATATCAAATTCTCTGTAAATGATTTCTGTGAAAAATCTTGAATATTATACTTTCAAGGGCAACATTTTTTAACGACCATATATACGATAAAAACAAAATTAACATTTTATTACAAACAAATTGTTTTATTCATATTTTTTGTGTTCAATTTCATGAAATAAGTTAAACTTATTATAATTTGATTATCAGTGGCAAAAAAACCCATAATAACATTTTAAAACTCCTATAATTTACTTAAATTAACTTTACCTTTTAATTTTCCATTGATGTAAACTGTATTATATCCAATATTCAATATCAATATTCAATATTCAATACCAATTTACTTTTTTAAGAATTAATTTTTCCTTAACAATACTGCCATTTAACATTAAACTTTCACAAATATATAATGTAGCTATTTAGTGAGTATTATCTGATCTTGATATGAAAAAACAACAACAATTACGTAACAAAAATATATAGGGATTAAGTACAAAACCCTCAATACCTCAATAGTTGATCTGACATATTTACGATGTTACCATTACTTGGTTTACAAAAAAATTTATAACCCAATTGTCGCTGGGTATATAATAAACTACAAATTCATTGAACACGGAAGCATACATGTACAATCACTCCATATAAAGATTGATAGACTTAAAACAGTCTTGATTGAGGGTCGAGGTGGGGCTAAGTACCCGAGGCAGATTCACAAATTTTCAAAAGAGGAGGACCACAGACTGCCTAAAAGAGGGCATGCTACACTCATGGATCAGTGATTCCTTATATAATCAACCAAATTTTTCCCCAAAAAAAGGGGCACAGGCCCCAGACCCCCTTTAATTCCGCTTTTGTGTACAGAATAGAGAACAGAAGGCTAGTATGACAGACAAATGGATCCAAAATAAATAAGAATAGGGAGAAATACAAATAATCTAAAATCAAAGTATACAGAATGGCCTTAATGGGGTACTAAAAAATTGAGAATAATGGTATGCAAAGTTTATAAAGAATAGAGAGAGATAGCTTAAAAAGAAAAAGATATAGATAAGAAGAACCAGGATCCATACAGACCCTCTGATATACTTGACACAAGGTTCACTCTTAGACAAATAAAATTAGAAAGTATGTGACAATCCTAAGGTTTACAGGAATGCATGCATTTAATGGAATTTGTAGATTAAGACCTACACTAAGAATACAAACATATATTCAATTTTGTCAACACAGAAGCATGGTATATTTATGTATATAAAATCAATAGATTCAAAAATTCATTACATATCATTCAGAGTTTTTGAAAAAAAAATTAGCCCTGGTGGTCCTTCAGGAAAATTTGCAGGACCTCATTTTATTGCTTTCAAAAATACCAAAATTTTGCATATTCTTTGCAAAATTTGTGGTCAGAGCCATCTGCATATTTTGTGTAATTTTTTTTTGTACAATCATCCTGGCTTGATTAAATCAGTAATATAATATGTCAATTTAGCCAAATTTAACATTTTATGTAACAGTTTCCTCTAAGACATGTACCACCTCATACTTGGTGTACTGTGACTTATGTTCTGAAAAACCATGGGTGCAATTGAATGCAACAATTACAACAAACAGATTTAACTGAAAACTTATAAACTTCGAATGAAAGTAACTCCATGTTATGTCTTGAACGCCTCTGCTAAAAGATTGTTAAAATTACTTAGTATTTTTTAACCATAAATTCTAAGTCACAGTTCATTCATAATTGCAAATGACTGGATTGCAATGAACTCACAGTAAGGGAGCTACCATTTGATTTTTATGGAGGGGCTAGGATGAAAAATTTTGTCCTGCATTTTTTTTTAGCTGTAATCTCTGTCCTGCCTTTTTATTTTTCACTCTAATCGGTCCTGCCTTTTTTTTTTTAGTTTATCCTGACTTTTTTTTACCTAAATTGTCGTCCTGACTTTTTTTTTTGCAAGTGTCACATCCTGCCTTTTTTTGTACTCAAAACTCCTGTCCTACCTATTTTTTCAAATTTCATCCTAGCCCCCCCCATAAAAATCAAATAGTAGCTCCCTAACTTCTCCTTCATTAAATATTTTGAAGTACTAGTATGTATTTTAAGAAGTAATTCATGTGAAATGAAACCATCATTAGGATTTCAAGCTAAGTGTTAAATTCCATTACTTATAAAATCACCATATTGATTATGAATTTTACTAATTAAGAATGGTATTCTATTTCTCTATCAAGGATATACAATTATTGCTTTAATGCTATATTAAAAGTTGAATTATGAGGATCTATAATGGGGTTCCTTTATTTCATATTCTTTTAAAAATAATTGGCATTTTTCTTAATTTATGAAAATAGTGCATATTCTTTTGTAATTTTTTAAAAACTTTTGCACCAAATTTTTTATATCTTATTACTGTGGATTTATTTATTTTCGTGGATTTAGGAAAACTTACACTTTAATGGATATTCAATTTCGTGGTTTTGCCAAAAGTGTGTATACAAGCCAATGGAAAATTTGCATTTCGTTGAACATTTAAATTCGTGGTAAACTTGTACCCACAAAATCCACAAAAATTTGTATCCAACGAAAATTAATGAATCCATTCATTGTTTTTGTGGGCCATTACTGTAAATCAACTTATTTTGGCTAATACATTATTTGGTGTTAAGTCTTTTCGAGTCCATTTTACAGCAATTAAATTTCACAATTTTCAAAGTAACTTGATATAGTTGAATAAGAAAAGATCCAAGTTAAACATGTTTCGTGATGATTTATATTCAAGTTATTTTGCTACTCTTGAAAGTCACGAAAAATAAATCTCTCAAGAAATTTAGTTGGTTTAGATTATTCTCTATATTGAAAACTCCATCCAGCCCCTCAATTAATAGCTATAACTTATCAATATAAGGTAACATTAACAAGATGCCTTTAAAACATCTGCTGATTCAGCTTTTTCTAAAAATGGGCATTGGTGATTGTCATTAAAAAAATCTCGATAATGAAAGACATTATCAATATCTGAAGTTTTAAGGAACACCTAATTATAAGCTGGAGATTAGATCTCCAGGAACTTTTTCTATTTCCAAATGAATATCATCATTGCAGCAGAGAATTTTTTGAATGCTATTGATTGAAGCAAATCATAAATTGGACCCGTGTATACACTAATTAAGGCTTTATACTAATGTCATTTGAAACATTATATATAAGGGCCAAACAAATATACCTGTTTCCCACACCTTACAGAAGAGTATACTGTAAGAAGAAAGGTAAAATCGTTATAGTTTTGAAAAAAATCAGTTTGGGTTGGCATTTAAGGAAATATTCTAGACTGAAACAGTTCTTAATAACAAAATGTCTATAAAATATGTTAGGATAGGCAAGAAAGATGTAAAGGGCAGTATGGGGTATAGGAAATATAACTAAATTTTCCCCAATTTGCTAGAGTCTATTTTGCAAAATGATATACCCATGATTTGCCAAAAGATACAACATTATTAAATTCTGAAAAAATAAATATGGGATAGGGGAGATAACCCTTCAAATAAATTTTGCATTAGTAATGAACAGTGTGATTAGTTGATTCATATGATCAGGAATTACAATAACCTGTAACCTCCTAAAGCATAGAATATATTTAAATGAAAAAGGTCAACCGCACACAGTATTTTTGAGTTATGTCCCTTAGATAAAAGTTACAGAACTAACCTCTGGTGCCATCCAGTATGGTGTGCCTACTGATGTTTTACGTCTGCCTGCACTATTTTCCAAAATGGCTGAAACACCTTTAAATCAAAATAAAATGAAAACATTGTAAATAAAGAATTCAAAGCAACCATTTATCATAGCTGAAGGTTCAAGTTCCTGTTTCACCTTTACAAAGCTGTAAGTTAACCATGAAATCAACAAAAATTGTTATCTCACCAATAGTTGAATCTACAGTAGACCAATAGGTTTAGAAAATAGACTGAGCTTAAACATTTTTGAATAAAGGAAGACTGTAAAAAAAGATGTAAATCTTTAAGTGTTATTAAAGTTTGTAAAACAAAAGAATTTCAAGAGAAAATTCCTCTGTAAAAATGGGACTTTTTACTTGCTGTAGTGACATCAAATGGGCTTTCAGGATTTCCCAATTTGTGAAAAAAAATCAAACATTGATCACTGAAAATATCTCAGCATCAAAATGAGAAATTATATAAATTTACAATGGAAAAAGAGCCTAGCATTGTCACCTTCCTGAATTGAATTGTCTGCATATTTGTGGACCTAAATCTGGAAGTTAATTCAGTCTTCTATTCTTTTCTCTTCTCAGAAATCAAATTGTACTGTAGACTCTTTTACACTTCTAAAATCAATGATTCTTATTTCAAGCTCATTCACCAGTTTATGATATTTTTCTACATGTATACAGTCAATAAAATTTATTTCCAGCTCCATCAATATTTTATTTAATTGTTATATTCCTAACCTTTAAACTGACCACAATTGGCCTTTTCAGAATCTAAAGGACTATGTTCATCTCATTTTCGTACACCAATAAGAACATAAAGTTACCTCATTGGTTCAATTTCCATTGTTTAGAACGTTTCAAACCAATCACAGCATTTTGGTGTATGCTTTTGAAAGTATCACCCCAAATGCATGAGATTCTGAAATGGCAAATTAATAATTCATATTTCCAGCATTTAAATCACAATTTTATAGTATTATCTACATGTATAACATATAAACTTACCAAAGTCAATAATTTTCACTTCCCCACTATCATTTATGAGTATATTATGACCTTTAACATCACGATGTATGATGTTCTGTGAGTGGAGGTGTGCCAGAACACTGAGAGTTTCATGTAATATATGGGCTATCAGCATCTCATCAAGTTTCTCCCCACGATGGTGCACCTCTCGTGATAAGTGTGTGACTGATCCTTTTCCACAGAGCTGAAAAATATTAAAAAATTTAATTAATTAAAGTATTTTATTTCTGTGCTTTCTTTATCCCTCTAGCTTATCCCTAGGCAATTGCAATGCATCATACTTTTTGGCATTTTGCTCT
The DNA here is from genome assembly GCA_019925275.1 of Mytilus edulis. Lineage (NCBI taxonomy): Eukaryota > Metazoa > Mollusca > Bivalvia > Mytilida > Mytilidae > Mytilus > Mytilus edulis. The sequence continues at coordinate 42,073,347 of CM034358.1, forward strand.
TTCTAGTACTGTGAATTCGTTTATTTTTGTTAGTACCAACTTTGTGGATTAAGGAAAATGTACATGTTCCTGGATATTTAATTTCATGGTTTAGCAGATCTAAAATTTGTCCTCAGTTGAACATTTTGTGGTATACCTGTACCAACGAAAATTGGTATCCAACGAAAAATAATGAATCTGCAATAATAAAGGTATTTCATTTCAAATTTCCCTCTAGTTCTCTCTATGGAATGCATCATACTTTTTGGCATTTTGCTTTTTCTAGACCTAGTTCTCTGTCCCATTCATTTGGACTCTGTTGTGTAGTTGTCTCGTTGGCATTATCACGCCACATCTTATCTTATTTTGGTACCAATTTATTTCTGTAAATTTCTCACATTCTAACTTTGTTCATGTATTCATATAAGAGATAGTCAAACTTTGACAATTTATATTCACCAAAAATAGTTAATGACAATTTGTTGGTTTACAGTTTTTTTGAATTTCAGTTGCAGCCATCCTTAATATCAACTTATCAAAAGTAACATATCTATTTATTAAACTAAATTTAAACAATGGACTTTGAATAAATTCATTGATTGTACATTTAACAAAATGAGAAAAAAATCACACTATTCATTGAATTTCTGATGGTTTAGCATACAATTATTTGAAAATTTTAACAAAAATGCACAAGATTCAGAAACAGGATCACATATATACTTTCAGTGTAAAAGTACTATGGCTTAATTTTCCTTATTGACTTTTTATGTAATTAAAGGCTTTGCATACATTTCTGTTGCTAGAATTTACATAATATTCAAAATTCATAGATCTTAGAGAATTATCTTTGAGTTAAACAGTAATTAAAGCAATAAAATTAATTATTATCTAATGCATTCCAACTAACTATTCAAAAATAAATTTCAAAATTGTATATTTAACCATATTTAAAATTTAATATGGATTTCGATAGAAAGCTTTACAGTTTACTCATACATAATGCAAATACAAGTCAATATGTCTGTTCTTTTATTTTAAAAGAACAATTCTCCTTTGCATATGAATAAAAGATAGATTGATTGGTGTATAGCTGACATTTTGGTCATTGTTGTCAAGACCTTACAGTGACCTGTAGTTGTTAACTTCTATGTCATTTGGTCTAAGGTGAATGTTTGTCTCATTGGTTTTATCATACCATATCCTCTTATTTTCATTTGTTCTCACTGGATCTTGTAAATGGTAATTATAACACACATCTTCTTATTTTTACATTAGAAATATGTTTATGTATTGTGAATATGTGACACTTTACTATTTACATGCAGGACTAAACAGAGCCTGAATTTAATATCAGATAGTTTTCCATGTAATAGTCAGCAGGCAGTCATGTCACCTTACCAAGAGATATACATTTATGATACTTTGTACTCTAATGCCTGAATGAGTCTTTGGTCTAACCTTAAAGATTCTTGAAGAGAAAATGTGAATAATAAATATGAGGTATAACTCAATAAGACAGCTACACAATGACACTAGACAATGACACTACACAATGACACTACACAATGACACTACACAATGACACTACACAAATGCTAGATATAATCAATCAACCCAAATAAAATTAATCAAAATAGAAAGGGACACACTGGCATTTTATGGTAAAGTTTCCGAGAAAATTTCATCAAATTCTGATTAGGAAAATTTATGAGGAAATTTGATAAAAATGTGACTGTATTTTGTGTGCACATGATTTGCTGAAACATTTAATCACGATATAATTTCGATACAAAAATGAAATTTATAGGAATGCATTTTCAGGTGATGGGGAGTTTTGGAACAAAATGGGTACCAGAAAATAAAGCATTACTATACATATCGCCCAGCGTTCATCCAAGATATTTCATATAGTATCCTGTTAAACAGGAGAAAATTAGTAATACTATCTTGTTTCTAAATGTAGCATCACATCCATAAATCAAACTAGGTGAAAAACTAATTCAAATAGCATCATATTCAAGAAATATAGCATCACATTACCATGATACTTATAGGCCTGGCAGAAAACTCTGAGTTTGCCTGCTTAGAAAACAATTGGGGGCTACAATACAGGTTTTACTATATTACCTCCATCACAATCCAGATCTGATTATCCATCCCAGGTTTTAGGAACAGCCCATAAAACTTAGGCATGTTTGGATGGTCTCCATGTTCACTCAGGATGATAAACTCTTGTTCTATTTCTTCTATCATTTCATGAATTGAGTCCAGGACCTTGACAGCCACCTTCTCTCCTGTAAAAAAAAAGGAGATATTTATATTATATTAAATATAATATGATATTTCTAATGACAGATCTTTGGTTGCATCTGTTATAGAAGGTTTTTATATTGCGTTTTTTTTTGCTTTGTAAGTGTCATCTAATGTAACCTGCATAAATTTCTCTACATCTTCCAAGATAATTTTTATCACTGTTTTGACATTTCAAACATTGGTGCAATGTTTTCATTGGTGAAGAAAGCCATAATGTACCGGAAGAAAAAGATGACAAATTGTGAAGACACCTGACTTTTAAAAAAGAATATATATGTATTCTAATTGTTGCCCTTTAGATGTTTTGTTTTTTTTCTTTGTTGGGCTGCTGCCTCATTGACTTACACCAAACATTTATACATTTTTAGTGTGCCTACTTGGTATACTCAGGTATTCATTATTCTTTATTTGGGGTACACATTTTGTGGGAGTAGGTGATGACTACAGATTTAAAAATTCAAGAAGTCAAGATTTCTATAAGATGATCGAGTGTTACAGTAACACAGAATATCGAAGACAAAACCATTAAATCAAGTATCCAAGAAATACAATTTTAATATCATTCAGGGGCTCTGAATATGCATGTAATATTTGCCACTGGAAATACAACAATTACCAATCAGCTGATCAGAGTTCAGGATTTCCATCACATAAAATGTCAAGTGACTATTAAATATTTGCACTTAATATTTCCTCTTTAAAAATCAATAAAAAGATCATGTTTATTTATACTAGAGCTGCAAATTACGAAATCTTATATAAAGAGTCCTATATAATATCCCTACTCTGATAGGCATGCTTGATTTGACATCAAAACAAAAATTTCTAATCCAATCTTCACATGGCTACACATCTTCTTTAAATATAATGTAATGATGACATTAAAGGGCCTTGTGATAAAGTTCAATTCTCGATACAAACTTCATTAAAACTTATTTTCAGCTTACAGTAATATGTAAAATTCAATATTATTCTTTAATGAGATATATTTGTGCATAAGTACATGAAGAAGGGTGAACAACCATAAACATGATAAACACTTAAATCTTTTAAATTTCCCAAAGGTTGCAGTAGGTCAATAAGAATTCCAAAGAATTTGGTAAACAAAAGAAATATGTCGTAAGAGATTCAGGTATAAATCATTAAGGCAGCAACCTAACTATACAATGATAAACACTTTTCTCTTTATTTAGCTACTTATAACTATGCACACAAAGTGGTAACTAGTGAAAAATTACATCTTAACCAACTCTCTATAAATGTAAACCAAAAAACTTATTTTTACCATAACATTCAATTATTTTAAATTGGTGACCATGATGAATTTTTAAACAAAAGATACCTTTTAGGGGTGACTATAAATATATGGTTTGGTTTCACTTCAGCATAGACATTTTTGAAAAAAATACACAGAGATTGCTATTGCAATCATAGGCGGATCCAGGGGGGGGGGGGCCCCCCCTTTCATGGGAAAAATTTTGTTGATTATATAGGGAATCATTGAAGCATGACTGGAGCCCCCCCCCCCCCCCCCCCCCCCCCCTTAGGTCAGTCAGTGGGTCCCCCCTTAGGAAAAGTTCTGGATCCGCCACTGGCAATGCAAGATTCCTGATTGAACTCTCCAGTTTCATGCAAATGAAAATCTATAAGTGCTTTTGACTGTACACAGTATCTATTATGCATTACATATTTCCCCACCTAGTTATGTCATTAAACTTTTACCCAGTGGCTATTTTTTTTCTTTGTTTTATTAACCCGTTAGAAACAAATTTAATAATAATCCTTATAAATTTACAAGTGTATAAGTCTCAAACAGTCTATTTTTCATCCATAATGTTTTATTCAAAAGGAGAATATCAGTGAAAGAGGGGCGTAAAGGGGGTATCTGCACTGAAGAACACAAAATAAAATTGCCATTTTACAATACATAAATAATAAAAAATTTCTTGCACATTGGTCTTTTTACCGATTTCACAAAACATGATGAATAACGAACCTTTTTCATGACTGCACGTGAAATAAAAATAACAAAACACGTTGATTGAAAATAACCCTTTACCACCCTTGTTAAATAGTCCACTATAAGAATTATCATGAGACTAATTGTAAAGCTATTTGTCCACATTATAATTTTGTAACCCAAAGACAGTGATTTCCTAAACAAACATTTGGTGTATTTATATAGAATTTTTTTATCGATTTCAGAAACCACAAGGTTATTTGTTTTCAAGATAAATTTATGTACCAAGGTAAACAATTTACTGTTAAAATAAAGAGATGTGGTTTGGTCACCAGTGAAATAACTATTGATCAGAGAGTAAAAGAAATCAAGCAACTATAGGTTACAATACAGCACAGCCTTCAACAATGAGTAATAACACATATGTTTTAGTAATATTAGCTACTGAAGGCTCTAAATGACAAAATATGAACTAAATCAAACAACAAAACCAATGGTCTGCCCTAATTGAGTGAATGTTTATTATGCTTTACATGTCTCCAAACTCCTATTGGTAGGATTGAGATAAAAAGGGGAACACTTGTTAAGATCTATTATATTCCAATTAAAAACTTATGGATAGGCAAAAGCAGACAAATAGGGTAGGAAACATAACTATTTATCATTTTGGACTTAATTGTCATGCCCCTACACTATCCAGTCTCCAAAAATTCAAAATCCCTGAGTTAAGAGCCCAAAATCATTAATCACAATAACAGTATTTACCATTACATGAATTTGAAAACTGCATAAAGCTGCATTCATTCATTCAGATTTCCATTAAGCCTGTCAATGCATTACCAATCATGCAGGCAGCATAAACAGGTAGACAAATAAAAGGAAAAAAATAATTACATAGCCTTGGAATTAAAGTAAAAGGTATTTATATTTATGCTTAATCAAATTTCAATCTTTTACCATAATATGAGGGTATGAATGGATGGTTCTTCATTTCTTTCATTTTTAACCCATTTTCCCAACTTATAAATGACTCCGATTATTTGATCTCTTTTCTTTATATTTTTGGTCCATTTTCTCTATTTTCTATTTCTTTTCCCTTTCATCTGCACTTCAAGCATATTATTCTGTATTCAGTAAACCTAGACTCTCTTAACATATTATATACATTTATATGTTTAGCTATTCTAACATATCTTCAATTGTTTTCTACCAATATATCTTCCAGAAGAGTTAAAATATCTTTAATCATTTTCTTCATTTAGAAAGACGTCTTCGAGTAATGAAATAGCTTACACCAAAAAGAATCATGTTTCAAGATTTACCATTTTTATATTTATGCTTTAATGGTATATTTTATATTACAATTATATTAGTCTTAGAAAAAGGTAATGTACTTAGGATTCAATTCTAAAACCACAAAAAATAACATTTTATTCCTATTATACCAAATTGATGGAATCACGTTTTAAGATCATATTTATATAAGTATATATGCTATATTAATATATTTTATTACTTGATAAGTCTCTGAAAAGATAATGTTCTTAAGAAGCCAGGAATATGTATAATATTTCAATTAAAACAGAGCTAGATATCCACACTAATTAAATAAGGAATAGTGAACCTTGAACACTTCAGTAATTATTTTATTTTTCTGTATTACAAGAAATCTAAAAAAAGATGTGGAAGAGACATTGAAAAGAAAGTAAAACTGACAAAGCACTGGCATAACACTAAAGAGACAAAAGACAAAGTCCAAAAAACATGCATAGATTTAACTGAAGACTGACCAACACTAGCCCACCAATTACAGGGGATACTCTAAGCTGATTTACTGCTAAACATCCAGTGCCAGTGGCAAATATTTCATACAAGTTCAGGACAAAAACACATCAACAATAAAGACAAAAGGAAGGTCTATAATAGAGAATGCCTGGTATGAAGGACGGGAAAATTTTAACTGCCACTGCGAATTGAGAAATAGAGACCCTTTTATATGTCAGTTTGGTATGTTCAAGACAATTGGTTAAGTAAGAATACAATGTTAGAGAGTTATTTCTCCTTAACCAGTTATTGGATTTTGCGTATTCCAAATTTGGATTAAATATTAGTTTTACAGTTGATCGTTCTCTGGATTTTATTGTAACCATACGTGTACATGCATTTTGTGAAATAAAAACTTTCTTAATCATTTGTTAATGTTAACAGTAGTTTTATCATTTATGCCAAAGTAAAGCATATATAAAATGGTGGAGAACCCAGGCAAACTCTCATGTATAAGTAAACATTAATAATAGGCCAGTAAGAATAAATAAAGGTAAATAATAAGCCAGTAAGAATAAATAAAGGTAAATAATAAGCCAGTAAGAAAGATACCTGTAACTTTGTGTTTGACTGTGTAAACATCTCCATATGTCCCCTCTCCTATGAGCTCCTCTAGCTCCCATGTGTCTGTGTGGTCTGGAAGCTCAGTGAATTTAATCACCCGTGAGTAAGTGTTATATAAATAAAGCATAAAATGGTGGAGGACCAGGGCAAACTCTCATGTATATGTAAAGGTTAATATTAAGCCAGTAAGAATGATACCTGTAACTTTGTGTTTGGCTGTGTAAACATCTCCATAGGTCCCCTCTCCTATGAGGTCCTCTAGCTCCCATATGTCTGTAGGATCTGGAAGCTCAGTGAATTTAATCACTCGTGAGTAAGTGTTATATAACTGAAGCATACCTTCAGATTTCTTAAGATTCTTATCTGTAAAAAAAAAATGATTAAGATTACCACTCTAACAGAGTAAAAAAAGCAATCCAAAAATAAATATACATAAAGTAAGCCATTTCAAATTATATTTTATAGTGTGTCTTTTTATCTGATAATGTTACCTTACTGCTTCAGGTTAAGGTGAAGGTTGCTGCCGGTTAAAATCATTTGTATGCAAGCACCTTTTCTTAAGTCATGAGCCTGTTGTTCAGTGCATGTCTGCTGTTTATAAATGTGGTTTATAAGTGTTTCTCGTTACTTGTCTTTATATAACAGGCTATTATTTGAACTTGGAATTATTTTAATTATGGAATTTGCATAATTTCTTGTGTTTAAAATTTTCAATAAATTCCATGTTTATTTTGTATTACATGTATGATCTTTTGAGCGGTTAATAACACTTTCCATACAATGTATTTTGGTTAGATAGTGTTGTGCGCGGCACAGTACATTCTATTGAAAATATACTATTTTCTTTGTAATAGAAAGTGTTGTGCGCAGCACAGAACATTTCAGTACAGAATAAACATGGAAGTTATTAAAAATTTCAATAACAAGAAATCAAGCAAATTCCATAATTAAAAATAATTCCAAGTTCAAATAATAGCCTGTTAATATAGAATTTTATAGATTGAACCATTGGTTTATCTGTTTGAATTGTTTTACACTGGTAATTTTGGGGCTTTATATAGCTTGCTGTTCATTGCGAGTCAAGGTCCTTATTAAAGGCTGTATCTAAACTACAATTGTTTACTTTTTACACATTGCGACTTGGGACAGAGAGTTCTCATTGGCACTCATAACACATCTTCTTATTTATAAACATCACATCATTAGATATTTTCTATTGACATAATTTGAACTAGCTTTATTCCCCTTGGCGACCATGTTCAAGGACAAAATGGGTTTCTTTCATATTTCACTTACCAAATACAATTTTGTGATTCAAGTATTACCGTAAATGGTTTGAGAAAAAAATAATCTTTTAGGCTGTTGTCATGAATTATTTTAAAAGAAAACATATTGAAACAATAAAAAATCATTCTGAATACCAGAAAAATCTACTTTTTAATTTTACCCCCAGGTTCAAGGAGTAACCTTCAACTTTCACTTACTGATTTCCAATGCAGACAAAGATAATCCAAAGATCTGACAATGCTAAGAACCTATAGAAGCAACATCATCCAAGCGAACCATTAAGTAATCAATGATAGTCTTTTTTAATCATCTTTTTTTAACATTTCTTGAAGTAAATATGACTTAATGACATCCAAATAATGTCACTCAAAACTTTCTAAGTCCCTTGGATAACTTTAAAAATGCATAAATTATGTTCCTTTTCAATGAGTTTTCACTGGTTTGTTCCATTTCAGAATAACTATTTTTTTGAAAAAATGCCTCTTTTCCAAATGAAAGTTTGTTGAAAATATGCTCCTTTTCCAAATGAAAGTTTGTTGAAAATATGCTCCATATGAGTATCAACTAAAATGTTTGCTCCCTTTCCACATGAGCATATTTATACTCCTTTTCCACTTCTAGATCAGTAACTGAAAATATGCTTCTTTTCATTATTAAAAATACCCCTTTTTCCAAAAATTTGCTCCGTTTAAAATGCATGATTAATGTTACTGAACACATATTGACCTCAGTAAACGAGGTTGAATTGCCCAGTAGAATTCATTTAAGAAAAATGAGCTACCATTGTAAATTTTTAGAGCTATAAATTAAGGCTACTGATACAATTTTCAAAAATATACACATGCAGGTTTTCATGAAAGTTCATTTTTTAAATTCTTCTGCATAACTTTTGTTAATCCATTAAAAATAGCCATTTTATGTTCATAATAAATTCATCTAACATTCTAATATTTGTTTGGGTCGTATTTCACAAAACCACTTATATTTCCCAGTACAATTACAACATATATTTCAATCAAACATCCATTAAAATAGTCCAAAGTAGCCCTGTATTTGACAGAAGCGTTGGGTTTACACACAATTCCTTTTATTCAATGTATAGAAGCCATTACTTCATATGTAATACAAGATTTAAATGTAAGATATAATTGTCCTACACACTCATTCATAGTATTTGCTGTCATTTAAAATGAAAACAATGGGTTAGGGGCATTTCAATTAAAAGTATTATAAGTTGTATCAAATTTCTTCAATGAATCAAATGCTTTTGTTTTTAACTGGAAAAACATTTAAATTTAGCACCATTAAGTATATACTTGTTCCTACTTTCAGTTTACATAAATAAATTCAGTAATTAGGCCAAATAATTTATGTTCAAAGCACCTGTCAAAATACATTTGTATTACTATTGTACTATCAAGATTATACTTGTAGTTTATATAGTTCAGCTGGTTCCTGGTTCAATTGGTAACTAGTGCTAACTAAATAGATTGTATATGATTGTGAATTTAATAAGAAGCTTATGTTTTATAGCAGTTTTTTTATGGTTGTGTGAAACCACTAATATATCAATATTAAAGAAAAAAAAGTGTAGTATACAAAGATTCTCAAGCTTGACAACCCCTTCTGACTATAAGGGAATGTTAAAATATAGTTTTAGGTACAAGCACATGTCTGATGTCTCTGAATATTTTTTTTTATATCAAAGTATATCAGTAATGTTTTTCAGAGAAAAGTGCCTGTGGTTTTAGGAGAGTGGTTGTTTTAATGTGAATATTGGAATAAACTTATCATACAAGATTTTTTCTATGTATCTGGAAATTAATTAAATGGAATACAAGAACACTCAAGTTCCAATATATTATATTTGAAAGGGACATAACAAAAAAAGTCTATTTAACTTGTCTGGGATATTGCTGATATTAACCTATTATAAGTTTTATAAAAATCTTGCTAGGTCTTTTCCATAAAGTTAATATTTACAAGAGGCATAACTCCTCTTAAAATAAGTCCAGATTTTGCTGTTATAAACCTATAGTATAAGTTTTATAAAAATCTGGCAGTGTACATGTAAACGCTAATTAACAAGGCCAATTTCTATAAATTTAATATTTCCAAGGGGCATAAATCTTTTAAAAAAGTTGATCAGCCACCATTATAAAACATGTCTGAGATATTTCTGGTGTTGACCTATAGTGTAAGTTTTATAACCATATAGTTTCATATATATATTGGTTAGAGGTATAGGGGGAGGGTTGAGATCTCACAAACATGTTTAACCCCGCCGCATTTTTGCGCCTGTCCCAAGTCAGGAGCCTCTGGCCTTTGTTAGTCTTGTATTATTTTAATTTTAGTTTCTTGTGTACAATTTGGAAATTAGTATGGCGTTCATTATCACTGGACTAGTATATATTTGTTTAGGGGCCAGCTGAAGGACGCCTCCGGGTGCGGGAATTTCTCGCTACATTGAAGACCTGTTGGTGACCCTCTGCTGTTGTTTTTTATTTGGTCGGGTTGTTGTCTCTTTGACACATTCCCCATTTCCATTCTCAATTTTATCTATTTTGACCATCTTCCAACTAATGTAAATTAAGGTCAGACAGGAACATATATATTGACATATACTGTTCCCGGGGTCAGATGACAATTTTCAAAAAATTCTATATTTCATGCAGATCACATTTTGCTGATTCCAAATATGACAAACTTTATTATGTAATAAATATATTTTGGGAGAACCTAAGCTCTGAATTTCCATAATTATGATTTCCTGTGCATAATAATTTCAGTAGTAATGTGTTTTCATGCTATGTATGTAAGTATAATATACAATGTATATTATCAACAATATAAATTTAATGTATACAGTTTTGAAGAAAAAGTAAAACAGTATGTTTGTAGTAAACAATCTAGAATTAATAGTTGCAAATTAAAGAACCTTTGTTTATTGCTGTTTTATACAGATCTTAAGGTGGTACCCAACACTTTCACTAAAATTAATTTGGCTCGTTTAATTTTTATAAAATTTGTCAAAGTGTTTACTTTGACCCTTTAACAAAAATATAAAAATTTCAAAAATTTTGAACCAACCGTTTTGTCAGAAAAATTACACTGGTTATATAGCAGTTTGACAAACACCAATTTTGATCATTGAGAAGCTTAATATTCTTTTTACAACACAACGTAATTAAAACGTTTAGCTGACTTTACAGAGTTATCTTTCTGTAGTGTTAGGTACCACCTTAAAATTTGTTTGAAGGTTGTTAGTTAATTAAATGTTCCTTACATACATAATAGTATTTTAGTACAAAATTAAGACATTGTATAGCATGCTATAGTCTTATCTATTTAAATATAATCAATCTTTTATATTCTAAATAATAACAAGAATGTGTCCAAAGTACACGGATGCCCCACTCGCACTATCCTTTTCCATGTTCCATGGACCGTGAAATTGGGTAATAATCTAATTTGGCATTATAATTAGAAAGATTATATTATAGGGAATATATGCTCTAAGTTTCAAATTGATTGCACTTCAATTTCATCAAAAACTACCTTGACCAAAAACTTTAACCTGAAACTCCCACTTTCATTTTCTATGTTCAGTGGACCGTGAAATTGGGGTCTAATTTAGAAAGATCATATCATAAGCAACAAGTGTACTAAATTTCAAGTTGATTGGACTTCAGCTTCATCAAAAACTACCTTGACCAAAAACTTTAACCTGAACGGACGCACAGACGGACGGACGAACGAACGAAAGCACAGACCAGAAAACATAATGCCCCTCTACTATCGTAGGTGGGGCATGAAAATTGATTCACAAGAAAGAAGAAAACAAACATTTTTAAAGTAAAAGATTTAAACTTGACAAAAGTTTCCTTATTCAACTAAAAATTACCATATATTAAACCACATCCCAGAGGAAACAAGGGAGTTTCTCGGACTCAGATGCAGAAAAAAATCAGAAAATCTCTCTACCAAACAGTGATTGTGTCTCAATATGAGCCAGTCGGTAAATTAAAGACTAAAGTACCAATGAATTCAACCTGATTTTATATTACCTCAAATTATAAGACTCGATAGATTATTATAGGATATATAAAATTCAGTGGCAAATATTAAACTTGAGAAATGAATCTGGGAACCCTTCAAAGAGAAAACAACAAGACTGTGGTGTAGTGGTCAGTGCATCATACTTCTAACACATAGGATCCTATTTTGATCAACGTTCCAGGGAGAAAATTGCAGGGACTGAATTTTCAGCTCTCCCTTGACAGCATTTGCAAGCACGGTCTTGATCAGGAAATAATGATAGTCTGTTGGGAAAAGACAACAAATGGCAAAGTAGAAAGGGATTTATATAAGTTGTTTCCCAATCCACTATAAATAAATATGTTTAAACTAACCAGACCAAAGAGGAGATTACATGTAGCATATCAGGAGAACTTGTTGATCTGATGTGGTTACCCAAAATGTATCCTGCTTTGTTCTAGATGGCATGATAAACACTATTTTTGATACTGTTACATAATAGTTCAGAACACGAGGTCAGCAACTGATCACAATATCAGTTGTTGGAAAATATAATATATATCAAGCTGCAAATTGTTTACAGTAAATGAATTGTGTACTATAATAAATACAATAACAGACACTTATTCATCAATGGCAGATCCAGGGCGGAGTTTGGGGTTGGATCCCTTCCTTTTTTTTAGACGATCAATGCATTTGAATGAGGACATGGCGGATCCAGAACTTTTCCTAAGGGGGGCCCGCTCCAGTTATGCTTCAATGATTCCCTATATAATCAACCAAATTTTTCCCACAAAAGGGGGGGCCCAGGCCCCCCAGGGCCCCCTGGAATCCGCCTATGTTAGGACCCCCTCCCCATTTTTAAAATGGCTGGAATTCTGCCCCTGTTCATGGATCCAATATTAGAACCTAATTCACTAAATGTGAAAAAAAACCATCATTGTGTATTTGAGATATGGTGACAAGACAACCCCCAACATTAACGAAGGTTCCTTCCTTAGACTGATTGATTGATGTTTAAAGCCACTATTAATACTATTGTGCATTTTTTTGGCGGTCAGTTTTTTTTTTTGGTTGAGGAAGCTGTATTAAGTGCCTGGAGAGAACCACCAATCTTTGGTAGGAAACTGACAAGCCTAGTCAATTAAGATTGGAGACAAGTGCAGGATTTAAACTCACAACCTCAGTGTTGACTGGCATGACTGGATTATAGTGATCGATACAGCAAGGCCCCTCCTGACTTAGAACAGACACACAAACATGAAAGCATACAAAATTTGTGCACTGCAGATTGTGTAAATTTAAAGATACACATACTAGTATATCTAAATATTCTGCATGCAATCTTATAAACTTTTTAAATACAAGCTATGAATTAGTAACAACAAGAACTTGTCCAAAGTACATTGATGCCCCACTAGCACTATCATTTTCCATGTTCAGTAGACTATGAAATTGGGATAAAAAATCTAATTTGGCATTAAAATTAGAAAAATTATATCATAGGGAACATGTGTATTAAGTTTCAAATTGATTGGACTTCAACTTCATCAAAAACTACCTTGACCAAAAACAGACGAACAGACAAACAAACACAGACCAGAAAAAATAATGCCACTCTACTTTTTGGTTGGGCATCAAAATAATTTCTTGGTGAACTTTTGAATCATTTTTTATTCCATTTAAATGGTCTGGGTCAGTGCTCGATATCTTTCTTCAGTTTAAAAAGAAAATAAATTTACATATTATTTGCTTACTTAAAGAGTTTTATCTTAAAATGAGTCCTACGCCAATGTTCAATTCTTAGCAAAACAAACATACACTATTCAAGTAGATATATATAGGTCTACATAAAAAGTGACAAAGGGTACAAAGATAACAGAATTTACTTGCAGAATATTGAATAATACAATCAAAAGTATTTGACTACGGTATGGTACAGTATTTTTTCTAGCTGTAACATTTGAAAAGGTTTAATCCTATTGAATTAAGATCAATTAAGAAAGTTTGCAAAACAAATATAAAATCTGTGTTATCATAATTTTATTTTAAAATACACAATTATGATCCTATAATAAACTTCTGGATATACAGAAAGAATATTTCATAATTTTGCTTATTATCCTTCGTATCAAAAATTGACTTAATTTTAGAAGTGAAAAAAACATTGATAAACGATAAGCCTTTTCAAATACACAATCTTAATAAACTTCTTGATAAACAGAAAAGGTATTTCATAATTTTACTTATTTTCTTCATATCAAAGTTTGAGTTAATTTTAGAAGTGAAAAAAACATTGATAAATGATATAAGCCTTTTCAAATACACAATCTTAATAAACTTCTTGATAAACAGAAAAGGTATTTCATAATTTTACTTATTTTCTTCGTATCAAAAATTGACTTAATTTTAGAAGTGAAATAAACATTGATAAAAGATAAGCAAATAAAATTCTTACCAAAAGTATTCTGCTTAATTCCTGCCATACCTGACTTCATCATTCTACCTGAAGATCGTTTTACCTGTCCAGGTAAGACCTAATCAATCACATCAAAGTTTAATCAGGTATTGATACTTTGATGGATTTGGTTTGTATAGGGAATCTGATCAACGATTGTCAGATTATTATAAATCAGATATATAGGATAGCTTTTTAACAAGGAAAACATTAGAAGTCCTCTGGGGATACGCAAACTGACAATAAGTTCTCTGTGATATGCAATTTCTGACACTATCATGAATTCCAATTGCTTTTCACATTGAAAACACTAGAAGTTCTAAGGGATATATCATCCATTCATTCAATGTAGCTGAAAACAAAAGTTCTCTGGAGTATGCATTATGTCGTAATCTACAGCATTTATACAACTTATGGTCACTGCATACTATCATATTGGGTTTGTATTGGGCATCTGTCAGACCTACGATTGTCAGATTATTATAAATCAGATATATAGGATAGCTTTTTAACAAGGAAAACACTAGAACTCCTCTAGGGAAATGCATATAGCTGAAAACAATAAGTTCTCTGGGATATGCATTCTGACAATAATGATGCATTCCAATTGCTTTTAATAGGAAAAATACTAGAAGTCTTCTAGGGATAAGCATTCTTTCAGTGTAGTTGAAAACAATCAGTTCTCTGAGATATGCATTCTGACACTATAATGTATTCAAATTGCTTTTTAACTAGGAAAAACACTAGAAGACAGCCTCTAGGGATAAGCATTTAGTCAGTATATAGCTGTATAGCATAAGAAAAACACTAGAATTTCTAAGGGGTATATGCATTTTGACGTAATTTATAGAATTTGGTAGAATGCATATTTTCAAATGAGATTTGTATTAGGAATCTGATCAACGATTGTCAGATTATTATAAATCAGATAATATAGGATAGCTTTTTAACAAGGATAACACTAGAAATCCTTTAGGGATAAGCTTTCTGTCAGTGTAGTTGAAAACAATCAGTTTTCTGGGATATGAATTCTGACACTATAATGCATTCAAATTGCTTTTTAACTAGGAAAAACACTAGAAGACGGCCTCTAGGGATAAGCATTTAGTCAGTATATAACTGTATAGCATAAGAAAAACACTAGAATTTCTAAGGGGTATATGCATTTTGACGTAATTTGTAGAATTTGGTAAACTGCATACTTTCATATTTGGTTTGTATTAGGAATCTGATCAACGATTGTCAGATTATTATAAATCAGATATATAGGATAGATTTTTAACAAGGAAAACACTAGAAATCCTCTAGGGATATGCATAATAGCTGAAAACAATAAGTTCTCTGGGATATGCATTCTGACACTATGATGCATTCCAATTGCTTTTTAACAAGGAAAACACTAGAAGTCCTCTAGGGATAAGCATTCTGTCAGTGTAGTTGAAAACAATCAGTTCTGTGAGATATGCATTCTGACACTATAATGCATTCAAATTGCTTTTTAACTAGGAAAAACACTAGAAGACGGCCTCTAGGGATAAGCATTTAGTCAGTATATATACAATGTAGCTGTATAGCATAAGAGAAACACTAGAATTTCTAAAGGGTATATGCATTTTGACATAATTTATAGAATTTGGTAAACTGCATACTTTCATATTTGGTTTGTATAGGGAATCTGATCAACGATTGTCAGATTATTATAAATCAGATATATGGGATAGCTTTTTAACATGAAAAACACTAGAAGTCCTCTAGGGATAAGCTTTCTGTCAGTGTAGTTGAAAACAATCAGTTCTCTGAGATATGCATTCAGACACTATGATGCATTCCATGACTTTTTAACAAGGAAAACACTAGAAGTCCTCTAGGGATAAGCATTCTGTCAGTGTAGTTGAAAACAATCAGTTCTCTGAGATATGCATTCTGACACTATAATGTATTCAAATTGCTTTTTAACTAGGAAAAACACTAGAAGACGGCCTCTAGGGATAAGCATTTAGTCAGTATACAGTATAGCATAAGAGAAACACTAGAATTTCTAAGGGTATATGCATTTTGACATAATTTATAGAATTTGGTAGAATGCATATTTTCAAATAAGATTTGTATTAGGAATCTGATCAACGATTGTCAGATTATTATAAATCAGATATATAGGATAGCTTTTTAACAAGGATAACACTAGAAATCCTTTAGGGATAAGCTTTCTGTCAGTGTAGTTGAAAACAATCAGTTCTCTGGGATATGCATTCTGACACTATAATGCATTCAAATTGCTTTTTAACTAGGAAAAACACTAGAAGACGGCCTCTAGGGATAAGCATTTAGTCAGAATAGCTGTAGAGAAACACTAGAATTTTTAAGAGATATGCATTTTGACGTAATTTATAGAATTTGATAGAATACATATTTTCAAATGAGATTTGTATTAGGAATCTGATCAACAATTGTCAGATTATTATAAATCAGATATATGTGAATAGCTTTTTTAACAAAGAAAACACTAGAAGTCCTCTGGGGATACGCATTCTATCAGAGTAGCTGAAAACAATAAGATATCTGGATCTGGGATATGCATTCTGTCAATATAGCTGAAAACAATGAGTTCTATGGGATATGCATTCTGACATTAGGATGCATTCTAATTGCTTTTTTTACAAGGACAACACTAGAAGTCCTCTAGGGATATATAAAATTGAGAATGGAAATGGGGAATGTGTCAAAGAGACAAACAACCCGACCAAAGAGCAGACAACAGCTGATATCCACCAATGGGTCTTCAATGAAGTGAGAGACTCCCACTTGTTTATTTCCTATCAAAGACCCTATAAGTGAATCAATATTAAAGCCAAAATATGCAATCATAATGACCTGACAACAGTATTGTAACTATATCCCATTCTTAAAAAGTCTGTTTAAAGGTTTTGCTAGCTTTTGCTTATGCATATTGAGGTAATTTTTAGCATTTCTAAAATTTGTTCACTGAATACTTTCATAATTGGGTTTGTATTTGGATTCTGATTAAAGATTGCAGTCAGATTATCATTAATATGACATATATTGGATAGCTTTTTAACAATAAAACCAGATGCTTCGCAGGGCTCAGCTTTATACGACCGCAGAGTTCGAACCCTGAAAATTGGGGCAAGTATGGACACAACATTCAAGCTTGATACAGCTCTGAATTTGGATTGTGATTAAATAGTTGACACAACACAGGTTTCTGACACATAATGAATGTGGTCTAAAAACTTAAACTTAAAAACTTTAAATTTTAAATTGGACATTACCTATTATGGTCCAATATCCAAAATCTAAATACATGGTTAGATTTAGCATATCAAAGAACCCCAAGAATTCAATTTTTGATGAAATCAAATAAAGTTCAATTTTGGACCCTTTAGACCTCAATGTGGACCAATCTGATAACCGGGCCCAAACATAAAAAATCTAAATACATGGTTAGATTAAGCATATATCAAAGAACCCCATATATACAATTTTTGTTGAAATCAAACAAATTTAATTTTGGACCGCAATTTGGACCAACTTGAAAACTGGGCCTACAATCAAAAATTTAAATACACATGATACAGGTTTAGATTCAGCATATCAAAGAACCCAAAGGATTCAATTTTTGTTGATATCAAACAAAGTTTAATTTTGGACCACGATTTGGACCAACTTGAAAACTGGGACCATAATAAAAAATCTAAGTACAAGTTTAGATTCAGCATATCAAAAAAACCCAAGAATTCAATTTTGTTGAAATCAAACAAAGTTAAATTTTGGATCCCAATTTGGACCAACTTGAAAACTGGGCCAAAAATCAATAATCTAAGTACATGTTTAGATTCAGCATATCAAAGAACCCCAAGAATTATTTTTTTGTTAAAATCAAACTTAGTTTAATTTTGGACCCTTTGGACCTTATATTAATGTAGACCATTTTGAAAATGGGACTTAAAATTAAGAATCTACATACACAGTTAGATTCAGCAGATCAAAGAACCCCAATTATTCAATTTTTGATGAATTCAAACAAAGTTTAATTTTGGACCCTTTGGGCCCCTTATTCCTAAACTGTTGGGACCAAAACTCCCAAAATCAATCCCAAACTTCCTTTTATGGTCATAAACCTTGTGTTTAAATTTCATAGATTTCTAATTACTTATACTAAAGTTATTGTGGGAAAACCAAGAAAAATGCTTATTTGGGCCCCTTTTTGGCCCCTAATTCCTAAACTGTTGGGACTTCAACTCCCAAAATCAATCCCAACCTTCCTTTTGTGTTCATAAACCTTGTGTTTAAATTTCATTGATTTCTATTCACTTATACTTAAGTTATTGTGGGAAAACCAAGAATAATGCTTATTTCACCAGGGCCCTTTTTTGGCCCTTAATTCCTAAACTGTTGGGACCAAAACTCCCAAAATCAATCCCAACCTTCCTTTAGTGGTCATAAACCTTGCGTCAAAATTTCATAGATTTCTATTTACTTAAACTAAATTAAGTTATAGTGCGAAAACCAAGAAAATGCTTATTTGGGCCCTTTTTGGCCCCTAATTCCCAAACTGTTGGGATCAAAACTTCCAAAATCAACCCCAACCTTCCTTTTATGGTGATAAACCTTGTGTTTAAATTTCATAGATTTCTATTCACTTATACTAAAGTTATAGTGCGAAAACTAAAAGTCTTCGGACGCCGACGACACTTGAACATGATACCAATATACGACCAAAAAATTTCCAATTTTTGCGGCCGTATGAAAATACACTAGAAACCCATAGGGATTTGTATTCTTACGGTTTAACTTTATAATTTTTTTTATATTTCAAAAAGGATATTTTTGAGTATAATGTCAATGAAACGCTCACCTTTCACACAAAATAACGCATAATTCTGACACCCACAATTGTCATAGAGGAAAACATATAGTCTTCAGAAATAGACATACGATTCTTTAAATGTACTTTTTTTCAACTCAAAGGGTCATTTAAAAGGGACACATCACTTCAATATTTAGTATTTAATTTCATTCTCTTCTAAACATTTAGGTTACCTCTTACGTTAGTTTCCATACAAATTTCTGAACAGTTTTCTACTTTTCAACATTATTTCAAATCTATGACTGAATACCAGGAATTAATATTCTAATAACCGCAAATATCAATTCATTTTTCAAAATTATAATAACTATTGTGAACTTATTGCAAAGTAAATATCATCCAGATGTACATTGCAATATAAATTTAATGCTTTTACAAAAGATGGCCATTTTAATCAAATAAAATTTCTATATAAGAAAAGAATATATTTATAACTTAATTTCAATATAACGCCAAATTAACTTCAGGTCAATCTTAACATGAAAACTCACTCAAATCTAATAAAGTAATGTCTAAATATCTGAGAAACTTTCTGTGTTTTGTATAGATTATGAAATCTAATAAAGTTACCACAATTTATATCAAATGTGAGAAATAATAGTTGATGTTTTACCCAGGAAACAGATATAGTGAAATCTGTATAAATTGAAAAGATTGAGTCTTTATGATTCTAACATGCCATTTTAAAACAGAAATGGAAGAGTTAATTTTTTGGTTTGGAAAATCCGAAATAACATAGAGTAAAAATTAAAAGAAATGTACATGTAGTAGCAAGGAGCATAATATCCTGATTCTGAAGATGAGGCTGATAACCCTTGAAAGGTTGATTGAATTCTTCAAAGTCGTTTTCAAGGAGTCGCAGATAAACAAAGTGTGCATATGGATGACAAAGGGGCCCTGACTACAGAAATATTTCTTACGTTCATCCCAGCTGGACACTGACAATTTAAGCTACACAAAAACTATTAGCCAGATGTTTATAAGCATACATGTAGGTTCACTTACTGACTTATATAAGACTGTTACAGAACCAAATTCAGAACTAAGTTTACACAGTTTTTTAGTTTTACAAAAGGTTCAGTTAAGGTGTACCCAACACCTTAACTAAAATTAATTTGGCTTGTTTAATTTTCTTAAAATTTTGACAAAGTATTTACTTTGACTCTTTGACAAACGTTTAATCAGAAAAATTACACTGATTATTTAGCAGTTTGACAAACACTTATATTGATCATTGAAAAGCTTAATATTCCCTTAACAACACAACGTAATTAAAACGTTTTGCTGATTTTTTCAGAGTTATCTCCCTGTAGTGTTAGGTACCAGGCCACAGACCACAATTAATTCCTCTATCAGTTCTTTATAACCTTTTGCATCATTAAAAAAATTTCACCATGCACTTTTGTCCAATTTTTTGTGTGTGTAATGTATAGTCCTAGTCCAAATATATATCCAAAATTCAGAAAGATTGTAACAATCACTTTTACAAATTTAGCCAATACACATCCATACCCCTATTGACAAGTCAAGAGTTGTTCCGAAAACTGTAAATATTACCTTTTTGCACTTGGCCTAATCACTCATTCCAAATCAAAATAAGTTAAAATACAACATCCAAAAATTTATTTCACCTCTCTTCTTTCATTTCCACCAAAACAAATCTAAGAAATGAGTGAGGAAGGGAAAGAAAAAAAATTAAGGAAAAAATACACTCTAATTAAAAGGAACTATATTCGTGGACAACGAAAAGCGGCCCGGTCATTAATTGTGGTCTTGGGCCACCACCTTAAGTCAGATTCATGTGTACTTACATTGTATTAATATAATTTATCAATATTTTTGGGTTATTGATTTCTATGTTCTTTGAGATTCAATAAAATCTTCATTTTCGATGCATATGTCAATTTTTAAATCCAGAGTATTTTTCTATAAAATTGTTAAATATTTGTACACAAGAGTTACTTTCCCTATAAATGTTAAGTTATAACATTTGGCTGAACAAAATGAACAGTAAAACTAATATTCAAAAAGATCCCCATTCAGCCGGTCCCAGAGAAAATTTACCTCATAAGAGAAGTGACTTTTGAGTTGAGGTTCAAAATGCATATGTATAATTCATGGTTCTCACTAAGGACTTTGAAGGCAAGTCCAGGGACTCGTCATTTTTGGCCATGATGAGTCCAACAGCTAGAAGAAAATAATTTATTGCAATATAATGTAATATTATAGTCTCAATATCCTAATAGAGCAATGAAATGACATTAAATTCAGATCACTTTTAAACTTTTGCTATAAAATGATGATATATATATATTTGTGTTCAACTGTGTTCAGTTTATATAATTATTTCAATCTTGATGCATCTGTGGACTCATCAGTTTTGAAAATGGTGAGTCCAAACAGATTTTGATGAGTCCAGGCTAGGACTCATGGACTCCCCTTAGTGAGAACCGTGTGTATTACTACAAAGGGGAAGGAAGAGGGAAAGTGAAAGAGGGGTTTTGCTAAAAGGGATGACCTTTATAAAAACATTATAATACACTGTATTAGGTTAGTCAAGAAATTTTCATATTTTTTTATTTCTAGTAATGACAATTGACAAACACAACTTTTCCAATTGTTTATTTAGTGATTTACTGAATGTCAACACTTGTGAAGTGTCCTTAAATCATTTACAACTTCTACTTGATGATGGAAAACGGTTTTATAAAAAAAAGTATGATTGTCTGGAATGCAAAAACTCTCCACAAAAGACCAAATGACACATAAATTTACAAGTATAGGTCACTGTTTGGCCTTCAACAATGAGTAGACTGCATTGTTGGGTGACAAAAGTTTTTTTCCAGAATTCCTGTGGTGAAATAAGATAGTTTGGACAAAGAACCAGTTTCTACAGATCACACAAGGCTACTATTACAGTAAAATTACAAAATATTCATAATTCTTTTTGACATATTGAATGTGATAGTCAGGCCACTAATAAAGCTTTTTTTCTAATAAAAGTTTTATATTTTCACAAAACTACTACCCTATTGACTGTTATTTTTATTGGAAAGAGAGACATGAGAAATGATGAACAATTCTTGAACGCTAATAATGGTTTTCTTAACATTTTCACACTTACATGCTGTAATTAATAAAACACAGATACCAAGTATTGTTTAATTTATAATCCCTTTTCTTTTTTTCTTCCTTGTTATAAAAATAGATATATTAGTCAAAAGAAAACAAAACTTCTTGGAAGGTCTGGTAAAAAGAATGTTAACATATACCCCATTGTATTACACAAAGTCTATTTTTATCTTTTAATTCAGGAGTGACACCGTGTTTCAAAACATTGGATATTACAAAATAGAACTATATATAGATCAAGGCTTAAACAGCTAGTATGTGTTGCTCATCTTGATCTGTCTGCACTGCATCTAAGCTAAGGACCACTTTTTAATATCATAGACCTGAATATAAAGCTTGACTAAAATTTAACTAATGCCATGTGAATTATTTGTAGATTTAGTCTTTCTGTTCATATAGTCATGACAGTATTTGCATTTTAAAGTTTTCTCTATCTATCATATTTTCAAAGATAATAGACAAAACAAAACAACAATGATAGAAATTGGCATTCATGGGCAAATCCTCCTATAATTGTCTGACAATTTTGGCTGAAATAGTCAAGTACAAAATGTCTGTACAATGTACATTGTATATCAGGACTATCTGAATTAACAATTTTGCAAAACAGATTTTTCCTTTCTATTGCAGCTTTCAAAATGGAAGACACTACTTGCATTTAAACCCCTTTGTTTTATCAGTCATGGCCGTTACGTCATGCTGGTTTGCCTACAGGTTCATGGGACAGAAAGCAAATCCTGTACGACCATAAGGATTGTATCAACAAGCTTGCATTAACAATCATTATCAAAAGCTAAATTGAATTCATGAGGGTACTTTTTGTTGTCTTTAAATTCCAAGGAAACTTTCTCTAATCTTTATATATTTTTTACCCATTTTTCTCTATTCTTCATGTTTTAGCATCCTATACATGTTATTCTCTATGTTTAATGAGTTTGGGTTATTTTTCTCTTTTTAAAATCTATTTCTGTAGTACATGTACATGTAGTATTGACACTCTGGGGCAACTAATCTCTATTCTGTAAACCCAAGACAGACCCTTATTCATTACCATTCCGACATCAGGCCTGCATGGCCATAACCATTGTTTCCAAAAGCTCTGTCTTATCTTATCCCACATACATGTAACAAACTTGCACACCCTCCAATTATCATTAAATATAACAATGGACCAAAAGCATACCAGGAAGCTCTGTCAATATACCTGTAATTATATAAACCTTACCTGTTTATGTTTATTTCCATTTAGAATCACATGTAGGTATTCTTAATTGTCTGTTATGATAATCCATTCCTTTATTTTATTCAATGACTGATTTACCAACTTTCATTTTGCGAACACACCCATATGATAAAACTACAAAAATAAAAGTCAACTTTGTAAAATATCAAGTTACAGGAATGATACTTGAAATCTAGATCAACCCTACATCTATTTAAATCATTTTTGTCTACTGCTATAGAAATTATTTTTGTATTAAGTTATTTAAATATCTGATCAAAACATTTTTTGACTCATGCACTACATAATTCTCATTAGGAGACTTAAACAGCTTTTTGTGGGAAAAGATGTATTAAACAAATGTTTAAATATCATAATTGAAAATGTACTTTAAATTTAAGATATTTTCTTTCAGCTATTTTTTCTTAATGAAGATGTACAGGTACATGAATGACAACATTTTTCATACCAAAAGTAACTTATATTTTTATATTATTTACAGTAAAACCTGATATAATTAAAGGTCATCCTCATGACCAGTGGGATGAATGAACTTACATGTATACAAGTGATGGCCTTTCAATTGAGATTCAAATACATAGATCTTTCTGCAACTTGACAAGCAGACAGCAAACTGCCCAGACAGAATTTTGCAACAATAGACAATGTAATATTTACATATTTAAAAGAAGACGTGGTATGATTGCCAATGAGATAACTCTCCACAAGAGACCAAAATGAAACAGAAATTAACAACTATAGGTCACTGTACAGCCTTCAACAATGAGCAAAAGCCATACTTTCTATACAATCTTCATCATGTTCATTGAACTTTTTTCACAAAAAAATTATTGATTTCCAACTCTTATAATGTAACCGAAAATTTATCTGTTTATTGATATGCCGATGCACCTCAAAGATTTTAAATGCATACAAAATGTCATTGAAAAAAATCCAATTATGTGTATTTCAACTTCAATGAATATTGTGCATTTATGCTTATAACTCATTGCAATTTAAATATTTTATAATTTATCTTAATACAGAAATGTCTTGTTTAAACTGAAATAAATAGTAATCATGATATGGTAATAATGTGTTAGGATGCCAACAAAAATAGTCATGATCAGGGGTAATACTTGTTGAGGATAATTTGATTTACTGGTACAGGTAACTAATTTTAAATATAGAGCAACAAATTGCAATGTATTTCTCTTCAGACATTTTGGCATAGATCCACAAGTTACTAGAGGGGACTGTGCTCCTGAGGATAAGAAACACATATTTTGATAAAACAAATTGTCAGTAATTTTACTTTTCCAGATACTTTCATTTTCTTTGTGTTCAACTTTAGGGGTTATAAAAAACAAATTTACCTGTATAAATATTTTTTGGAAAATTTCAAAGGATAAGGGGAGATAATTCAAACATTTTTTTTTGTGTAACATCAGACAAATTTACTAAGCCTAGGCCCTGTTCACATTGACCTAAACTCGGTGTAGAGTTGTTTGTTATACTCAAGAGAAGACTAAACTATCAAGATTCAATACATTCTGCTGAATATAAGAGGTAATGTTATAATTTTGTATAAATTTTTATTGATATTTCTGCCTTTTTTGCAGAGTTATCTCCCATTTCAATGCAAATCTCCATAGGAATTTTAAAATTGTGTTCTTTTAGGTTTCCTTAAGTTATATCGTTGGACTTTTTTCTGTGTATACTTGAGGTATATATGTAATGGTAAAGATTTTTAAAGCTTAAAAATCTTCTGTCGCAATTACTTTAAGGTTAGGGTCAAATTTGTGCTAGATTGACTGGACTAATAATATATATATATATATTCATTAACTACGTTTGTTGTTTCAAGATACTTTTTTGTATAGATCTTGTTAATTCTGTCATGTGTACAATTCATGACAGATTTTTATGAAATTTATATCATCAGCAATGCCTTTGATACTTACGAAAATAAGTCCTGATCAAATATTCTAACCAATTATGTCTCTTGGAAATATATATATAATAATGGAAATCCCATTGCATTCGCTGAAGCTTTTATTTCTCTTGAAATATTAAATTATCAATATAATATATTTTTAGTTATTGCCTTTGCATCATGGATAGTATAGATAAAATATGTGCAATGTGGGAACATTTGTTCTGTTCTTTTATTAAAAATAACATTAATACTTTTACCGAAATCGAAAAGGTTATTAGAAGTCCAGGAATGATCACACTCCATTACAAATACTAGTAGAGTTATTATCGCGTCTTATTTCGCGTCACAGGAAACAATATCAGGATATGATGGGTTAGTTATTAACTAGTAACACTACTATGTCATCACTCCGCTTGGCTCAATTTCAGACCAAACATGTCGGCAGGTCTGCGTATCATCATTCTCTGTGTTTGCCTTAGCCGAAAATGCGCCATGACGTATAGACAGGGATCTCCATGGCCTGTTTAACGATGGCGCCCCGCCATCGTTCAAATGTCTTGCGCCATTGTCAAATGACTCGCCCCATCGTTAAATTGTCTTGCGCCATCGTTAAATTGTCTTCCGCCATCGTTCAAAACTTCATCGTTTTTTGTAGCCCGACACCATTTTTTTACCAATTATAATCAAATGCATGTAATTGCATAACCCTTAGGCTTTTTATGTTATAATCCAATACAGTTCTAAGTTTAACGCCTGAGGAATATCCGGATTAAGATCGCTAATGACTTGTACCTGAGCTTGTACAGGTAGATCAACAAACCAGACAGGAGAATACTATTTGAGGATAGATGATCCATTTGTCGAATTAATCAACTAAGTTTCAGCAAATGATTATGATAATTTAGATTAAATAAATAAATTAATAATCCAGTTACAAAGAAAACAGTTTAACAAGTCGAATACATGCTTTATTTTGACTTACGCAATCAGCATCCCCCTTTTTTAAGAAGTACAAAATAAGACGCTAAACAGTATATATATATATATGTCATCACAAATAACTCCAGTACTGCTGTAACGATAATTTAGAATTACTTTAAAAGTTTAAAAGTAAAAACTTAAATATTTCCTGTAAAGAAATATCGTATCGTAATTTTGAATTCATTTCGTATATTACAATCAAATTGATACATCCGCGTTTCCGGTTTCTATTCAGACTCGAAAGATGCATGTTGCACAGCATCAATTTGCCAGATAAAGTCATTAAAAACCTTTTCATTTGTCAACGTTTGCTTTACAAATCTCTTTAACCTTTTACATAACCCGTACGAATCGTTTTGTTGTTGCTGCAAATCAGCCATACCGGTAATGGGTTCTGATTTTGACAGTGTCCATGAAAAATAAGCTCCACATCGTATGATTTTTAACCCCCATAACAATTACCAAAAATACAAGAAATCTACATGGGGACCTTCATGACAGCTTTTGGTCATTCTCGACTAAGGGGGGACCATGAAGACTTGGCATTTGAATGGTTTAAAACAGCAATAAATGAAAATATTGATACTTCTAATTCTATAATGAAAATTCAAATAAATATCATTTAAATAAGCAATGAATTAGCAAGTTCACCATTCCTTGTATGGAGGGATAAAATACTTCCGATCGCGCTACACTGTACAGCGTAGACACGGTTTGTAATGGTGAAAGTTCCTCCATCGTTCAATTTTCATCCATGGAGATCCCTGTATAGACTTTTTATTATGAAAAAGTCAAGAACACTTTTTGGGGATTTTTCCATCTTGTTAACATAAACAAAATGAACCCAAAGGAAAGAACATGCATACTGTTTCGCAAATGATTGGACGTTATGCTCATATATCTCACCCTTATTACTTTCAGATACCTCCGTGTGTATCTGCTGAGGACATATATGCAATTAATGAATATATATATTGATTTTTTGTTTGTCAAAATTATGTGGATGCTTGAGCATCTGAGCAAACATGCAAGATACGCCACTGAATATGTGCTAATATTAAAATTTCAAGTGTTATTCAGATGACAGTGTTATTAGGTCATTCGAGGTACCATCTAGGTAGGGATTATATATTTTTAAACTGCATTTGATAGAAATTAACCTTCTGCAACTGCACATACATGTTTACATTGTACTTGCTGTTGAATGTAAATGAAGAAGACTTTGATAGATTTTGGAACATTCCAATACAAAATAAAAGATGTATCTTAAGGTTCTTAATTATGACAATGCAATTTTCAAACAGTTACACACTATCACTGGAGATTTTTTCAACCTAAAATAGTTAAACAGAAGTTAGATGTATTGATTTTTATTTGCATTTATACATGTAGGTTGATTTCAATCTATCCAACCCAGCTCTCCAGAGATATTTCTGCGAGTGGCATTTCATTCATTCTTTTAATAACTACAACTACCAACAGATATCGTATACATTTAATTTTATATCAACATTTCACTGTCTTATTGAGACTTTTTGAAATTTGACAGTTTTAAAAAATACACAGCCACAGGACAGGTGTGGTCCATGTGCACGATGTGGGACGGTGCGTTAGGATTTATGCCATTGGCATTATCAGTTACCTTTACCTTTGATTTTAGACTCTTTTTATTTAAGGAAAAGCAAATATTTATTCAGAAGTAAGCTTTATCATGTCTTATAATGTCTTAAGTTACTTGTCTTACGACTTTGTTTACCTTGGGATATGTTTCTACAACCGGAAGTCAAATAACCACATCCGTTTTACCTGGAATTTCTTGTGAAGGTGGTCTTGGCGGGATTTTACAAAAGACAGAAACCGTCATTTAGACTAATAAAGTTTTATATAGTATTAGTAGCCTTCAGGTTAAGAAAGGTTATGGTTTAATAGGATACTAAAGTCACTAAAGTTTTTATTCTTTCAGAGACAATATATATATATATCACTGATTTTTATTAAGAGTACTGCCAGTCTGGCTACGATTACCAGAGGGTAACACCAGCCCAGTAGCCAGTACTTAGCCAGTACTTCGGTACTGGCATGAGAATACGGATTTCTGTGTTATTAAAATTTGCTGTTACAAAATGTTAAAAATTATTATAAATTAAGGAATGTATCTCCCTCATGCAAAGCTCTGATTCCTTCTTCATCTTCCAGTTAAGCGGCCGCAATCAACTGTCTGATTATTCTGCCAGTGGCGTAGCTAGGTCATTTTTACGTGTACGCCCGAACCTTGTTGAGGCCGGATCGACTTGGGCCGGATCGACTTTGGGTAGCAATACACAGTTAGAAGTTTAGTTTCGCATTATGGCCCCTGTGAATTTTTTAAATATGAAAGTTTTTGTACAATAAAATTGATTTTTAGGTAATTGAAGAATAATATAGCCTTCTTAGTGGGTTTATATGAACATTTAGATTGATTTTAACATGTTTTATAGGCCATTTCAATGATTGACAGTCCGTATTTTCCGATCCGTACCGTTCATAGGTCCATAAATTATTGTAGTGTTTATCAACAAAGATTTTGCGCTCAATCTTTTCAATTCAATTTTATGGAAAAACGAGCAGGAAGACATATGATTTTTTTTGGACCACATGATAGATATAAACCTATGGATTCAGGAAAGGTATCACTGTAATTCATTGAAATTTTCCTTTAGACCAAATTTTGGAGACTTTTGTGACATGTTCACCCCCCTTTTTTGCTATATTTTGTATCTAAGAAATGCAGATTGTTGCCATGGTTACACCCAAAAGGGATTATATTTCACCCTTATGACCATTAGAAATCAAATCTATGGAAGATTCTCTTTCTACAAGTATATACATGCATAACACACATATAAAGCCTTCTTTGTTAGACAGGAGGGGAAAGGGGGTGTTTAAAAATTATGAGTGTCAATTTTAAGTTTTTTTCCTAACTGTGTATTGCTACCTTATGGCATTTGACAAAGCAAATAATTGCCTTTTTTTCAGACAAACATACCACAAAACTATTGATATTTAGGTTATAGATACAATTCTAAGGAAGAAACAACCTTTAGTATGACAATGTATGTTAGTTTTGTTGTTTATTGTCCTTAGCAACCAATATAGACATTTTGACACATAGACTTGGTTCCGTTATTAATTGATACTTTATTGGCTACCCCTTGGAAAAGAAGATTGCGCGTTATGTAGAAACCTTAGAAGGGAACGCTTTATATTTTTTCATGCGACTAAATCAAATTTATTATTTTAGCAAGTATAAAGTCACAAGTTAGCATGAATTAAGCCCAATTTTTTCCCCGCTGTTATAAATAAATTCAGTATTGACTAAATTTTAACCAAGGCCTTGGTATGGTAATACACAACAAAATTGACATTCTAGAGCTTTAAAATAGCTTTAACTTGTAAAAGTTGTCTACTGTTAAGATTAATTTAGGTTTTTAAACAAGGAAAGACAGGCTTAGAAGGTATAGTTTTAGAAAATTGACTAAAAAAGGAGAAAATGCACTTTGACATGGCATGTTTCATAAAATCACTTTTTTGTTGCATTTCAGTGTCAACTGCTAACCTTCATAAAATATTTATTTCTGAACCGATTTTCAAAACTAGCAGGCGAAAATGCTCGTTTTAACTAGTAGAAAACAGAAATCCATTTAAAGTGGAATTGGGAAAAAAAATGTTAATCCTTAAGGTAGCAATACACAGTTAGAAGTTTAGTTTCGCATTATGGCCCCTGTGAATTTTTTAAATATGAAAGTTTTTGTACAATAAAATTGATTTTTAGGTAATTGAAGAATAATATA
>CM034358.1:42103864-42209737 GCA_019925275.1 Mytilus edulis
AATGGAAAAATAGGCTTTTTATATAAAGAGTAGATTTTTCAATTTGTTCCCAAATTTAACTTTAATTTTTAAAGAACAAAGGACTCTTTTAACAAATTGTTTTTATCCTTTAAGTCATGAGCCATAATATAACCACCGATGTATTTTAATCTTAAGATATTTTGTGAAAATTGAGAGCCACAGATATTTTGTGAAAATATTTGTTAAGAAAAAGAAAAAACAGTTCATTCCTAATATATGAGATTGATTGGTTGTTTGCTTATTTTAATGCCATTTTTAGCCCTATTTGCTTCAGTTTGTGAAAACTGTCCAGATTAGTTGAACACAGGAGCTTCATAAAGAGAAAAAATATTAGGATCAAAGACCGATAAAAGAATTTTCCTTCTGATTCTTAAAATAGATTTGCAATTAATCCTCTATAATTATCTTATGGTCATTTAGCTAAATACAAAATTTATAAGACAGTAAAATCATGTGTAACTTAAGGGCAATAACTTGTTGATAATTAAGTAGGACAATATATATATAACTAATTACCTGGAGACCACAGAAAGGACAATTCCTGGTTAAATGTCTGTTCTGAAGGTAACCTTGACCCAATCTGTTCTGAATGTAACCTTGACCCAAGACGATTACATATTATCTGTTTAAAAACAGACTAATCAATTTTTATAATTATGAAAGCTTAATATGATAGGGATGATATGCAGATAAACAATGTAACTTCAGATTTTTGTAATTAATAAAAACTTATGATATATGATATTCATATTTCTGCCCTTTTAACCTCATTCTGTCATAAAGATTTTTTTTTTTGTTACTTAAGTAAGTTAAATTATATCTTCATTTGTGATTTCTTAATTTAGAAATTTCAGTATGCAAGCTTATTGCCAGCATGTTAGATTTATAATTTGATTATTGACAGTTAGTGCTAAAAGGGGGTGTGGATGAGGGGGGGGGGGGGGGGGGGGGGGGGTCTGTTATTCTGTAAACATTTAATTTTCACCCCTTTTTTTTCTAATCTTTAAAAAATTAACCCTTTTTTTCTCTAATCTTCAAAAATTAACCCCTTTTTTCTTTAATCTTCAAAAAATTAACCCCTTTTTTCTCTAATCTTCAAAAAATTAACCCCTTTTTTCTCTAATCTTCAATTTTTTTGCCCGTTATTCTCTAATCTTCAATTTTTAAGGGCATTATTCTTTAATTATTTAACCCCATCCAAACCCTCCTAAAAGGGGGGTATTGATTTTAGGCACTGCACCAGTAGTGTTGAAATCTTATTGTGGCCCAGAGGGTGACTGGTGAATAGATTTATGGTCACTACAGGTCTTCTTCCAACTTGCATTAAACCTTGCCAAAGTGGGGCAATCATTCGACTGTCTAGGATGTACCAGTATGCAGCCACATCCAATCAGAATGGGATCGATGAATAAGATGCCTCTTGAAGAGAAAGTTTGCCATGTTTTCTGCACGTAAAGAACCCTTGTAACAACTCTTTGAACGGTCTGTAAGTGAGTGGCCTGTTCCCTGTTTAATTCTCAATTTAATTAAGGAAGAGTCAAATCAAGGCAACAAATAAAAACCTATGGAATTGCATGAACTTTAAAAGGAACAATCCCCAGTGTGTCAAGAGGGTAAGAAAAGAGGGACAAAAGATACCAGAGGGACAGTCAAACTCATAAATCAAAAATAAACTGACAATGCCATGGCTAGAAATGAAAATGACAAATAGACAAACAATAGTACACACGACACAACATAGAAAACTAAAAAATAAACTACATGAACCCCCACAAAAACTGGGGTTGATCTCAGGTGCTCGGGAAGGGTAAGCAGATCCTGCTCCACATGTGGAACCCGTCAGAGTCTCCTGCTATGTATACATAACTGACCTTCAGTCAAAATGTCACACTGAGAATAGGAGAAAATTGGTAAAATTTTAGATCATACGACTATACTGTTACAGGACTACAAAAACATGTCCCTTGTGAGTTGAGACTTTGACTCATCATTGTAAAATTTAGAACCTACCACAATACTGGTATCATAAAAAGTCAAATAACAAAAATACTAAACTCTGAGGAAAATTCAATATTGGGAGTCAGAAATCAAATGGCAAAATCAAAAGCTCAAACACATTAAAAGAATGGAATAAAACTGTCATATTCCTGACTTGGTACAGACATGTTCTTATGTAGAACCTGGTTTTATATATACATTTTTTGTAGCTAGCTAAACCTCTCACTTGAATGACAGTCACATAAAATTCCATTATATTGACAATGATATAAGACTTATCAGGGGCGGATCCAGACATTTTTTAAAGGGGGGGTTACCAAACTAGGATAAAGGGGGATTCCAACTATATGTCCCCATTCAAATGCAGTCACTGTAAAAAAAAAGAGGGTTCCAACACCTAGAGACCCCCTCCTTTCCCTCTGGATCTGCCACTGCTTATCATAAGATTTAAGACCACAAAAAAACATGTCCCTAGTGAGTTGAGACACTTAGACCCCATTTACACTAACAAAAAAGATCGATTTTCACTCAGATCGATCTTTGGTCCAGTGTAAAAGGGTAAGATCGATCTTCAATCGGACTTAAAAAGTCTACTTCTAGAGGTGGTTTTAAAAAGATCGATCTTATTTGAATCGATCTTTTTTTTGGTGTAAACGCAATCGATCTTTTTTTCAGGTGAATGTTATATTTAGATATGAAAATAAAGGTCAGACAGGTTCTTTTTATGTTGTAGTGTAAACGCACTGGATTAAATAAGATCGATCTCGATTGATCTTGCTTGTGCAATGTAAATGCGAACTGGTCTTTTTAAGAGCTATTCAAATAAAGATCGATTCATTTTCGTTGCCAGTGTAAACAGGGTCTTACTCATTATAATGGTCAACAATTCTTGATGTTCACTGCAATCTTATGTATGATGAAATATCACTTTTATGTTACCTTAATAACTTGAGTACTTATTTATAATTAAGAAAGTTTATGATGTTGTCTATGATGATGCAAGATGTAATTCATATTTATGTAATTAATAATTTAAAGCTTATGGTACGATATTCATATTTCTGCACTATTACAGTGACTTGACTGTTAGTGTTGCTATTCACCAATTGCAACTCATTCAAAATTTTGACCCAATTGCAATTTGTTTTATTAAATCAAATTGTTCAACTGGTCAAAAATTTGAACAAACTGTTCAGCCAAAATGTGAAAGTGCAAAGTGATAAAATAAATCATACTTACAATCCTATAAGTCTGTAACTCCACTGTATTGATGTAATTCCTAAATCAGTCTATCAATCTGTATAGTTATATTACAGCCATTACCATACTAAAGGTGAACTGTTTTATTTTGAATTGCTATAAAAATGTCAAAACTAAGCTTTTATAGAGTTTTTCTTTCGAAAAGTATTCTATATTTATAAGTATCACACAAATTATGTGAATAAAAACATTTCATATTCAGTAAAATATGTATGAAATAACAATATGCTTCCTTGGGGAGATAACCTAAAATACTATTCTTTTGAATAATTTAAAGACTTTTTGAAACCAAAAAGCGATTATCTCCCCTTCCTACAAACATATTGCAATTTCAAATATTTTACTGAATATGAAATGTTTTTATTCACATATAGTGTGTGATTCTTATAAATATAGAATACTTTTCGAAAGAAAAACTCTATAAAAGCTTAGTTTTGACATTTTTATAGCAATTCAAAATAAAACAGTTCACCTTTAGTATGGTAATGGCAATAATATAACTATACAGATTGATAGACTGATTTAGGAATTACATCAATACAGTGGAGTTACAGACTTATAGGATTGTAAGTATGATTTATTTTATCACTTTGCAGTTTCACATTTTGGCTGAACAGTTTGTTCAAATTTTTGACCAGTTGAACAATTTGATTTAATAAAACAAATTGCAATTGGGTCAAAATTTTGAATGAGTTGCAATTGGTGAATAGCAACACTAACAGTCAAGTCACTGTAACTAGTTCAAACTCATATTGATTATTTTCTGTTGCCTTTGAGTAATTATTATATTTCATTTTAGCCTGTTATATTTTAGAATTTCAGCAGGAAGCTTATTGTAATGAGGGTCTGGCTTGTGTACTTTAGTCCTGAATTCTTTAGTCTTCCTTTATTCTTGATTTTTCCTTTATTCCTGCCCATTATTCTCTATTGTCAATTTTTTTTGCCTTCTTTTTCTCTATTCTATATTTTTTGTTCATTGTGTCTATGAATGAGAAAATTGATGCATTCATGCTTCATTTTGTGCAATTGTAATGTTTAAAATAAGGAAAATACTGTTGAAAGGTCATTCACGGTGGGGGAAATTTTAAGCTTTTTAAATAAATGGCTAGATCACAGCACTGACAATGTCATTCTATTGTTTAAAATTGGTAAACTATATGTTTTTCTTTTGTGAAAAATACTGGTCATAAAAAAATATACTTTAATTATAACACTAGCATCATTAGCTGAGGTAACTCTTTAAAAACTGATATGTAACACAATATTTCTGATATTGGATTTCCATTAGGCTGCATTAATGATGTATGGTCATCTATCATTGGTCAGCACATCAGGTGATATTCTACCATTACGCACACGCAGGTGATTTTTTTTTCAAAGCTATTAACTCTGTGTGCTATTACATATTAGCGCCTTCTTGATTACAATAATAATCTATTGGTTGAAATCGAAGTCATCATATATAAGGTTTGTCCTCCACGTGCAAGACCTTTATTCAGGTGAAAGAGTGTATGTCGGAACTGTGTCCTATAGTTTGTTAAATAGAAGGACATTTTTACATTTGAGGTCTGTAATAGAAGTTTGTTTCATTGAATCAGCTTCTTTATTTTGAAGGTAGGACACTAAGTATATAATTCATATTTTTATTTCATAGACTTATGGATTTGATGTGCCAAAATTTTTTTTATAAATTATATAATAATTTTTGGGATTTTCCATATAAACAATTTTGTATGGATGAAACAATTTTGTATCCATACAAAATTGAGGGAATTTTGAGGGATATTTTCAGGGTTTTTTTGCATTCATAATCAAATAAATTTGAAAATAAGGTGAACAAATATGTACAAATTATCTAATTTAATACTATTCAATTACCTGGTAAGAATGAAATCTTAATGCACCTGCCATTTTTACATGGCACGATTTCACAACCACAGTGTGAGGGAGTATTGACAGGCTATCATTATCTATGATTTGCTGAAGTTAAGCTATATTTTATAATGGCCCATGAAACTTTATACATTTATACACATTTTGTGTCTTTTTATTTTCAGAGAAATGAAGGGTGTAATAGAACCAGACACTGCAAAGTACTACAATTCATTTGCAGAGACTTCTGGGTAAGATTTTACTGCCAGTTCACGTACTGTTAATTCATTTTTTTTGTGGGTACCAATTTTCGTGGATCGTGGAAACCTTGCATTTTCATGAATATGTGATTTTGTGTTTCTGCCTAAGTCTAGATACAACTTTATAGAAATTTGTGTTTTGTTGAACATTTAAATTCATGGTTCACCTGTACCCTCGAAACCCACGAAAATTGGTATCCAATGAATAATAATGATTCCACGTACTATATTACATGTATATTCAAATTAAATACAACTAGGCAGTATAAAGTTTCAAAAAAATTAAATAGCTAGTCTTAAATTTTTTATATTTAGATGAAGTAAGAAAAATTAAGTTTCTAATACTTTCAATGATTGTAATCAGCATATTTTTTGGTTAAATGAATTCAAGTAGTACAATATCAACTGCTGTTTTATAATTATTAAAAATAATACGATTAAAGAATTTTCAGTTAGAATCAGGGAAAGATTTTTTGCATGTTTTAATAGCTGACACCATGGGTTATCCCTCCCTTCCTTCCTTCCTTTGCTTATGACAATTGTGGATTTATGATATACTGAAATAATTATTATGGTCTTTGCTCATTGTTGAAGGTCATTTGGTGACATATAGCTGTTACTTTTTGTGTCATATGGTATCTTGCAGAGAGTTGCCTCATTGGCAATCATACCACATCTTCTTTTTTATAATTATATAAGTTCAGCTCCTGTGAACATATTTTTCTAATAATGGGTGTGGTCAAAAAATATTTTAGATCTTGTGAAACATCTGATTCCAGTCATGCAGCTTAAGAAGAGTTGTATGCTTAATGAGCAATTTGGAATATATCCTTAAGTCTTAAATAAAGGCAACAGAAAAAAATTTGAAAAAGAATTAAAAGGAAACTCACACTTACAGCTTATTTAGTAAAAAGTTTAAAAGGGGTGATATACCTCTATGACATTTGGTGTTCAAAAGATATGTTTTTTTCCTTAATGCTACTGAAATCATAAAATATACTGTATTTATCAATTCTTTTTGTTAAGGTTTAGAAAATCTCATCATTTTTAAATTGATTGTATTGAATAATGCATTGTATTTGCTAATTTAGAAATTAAAAACTCAATTGCAGATGCATTTTTAATTGATAAGGCCAGGTAGTTATTGCTATGTATAGGAAAATTAGTTTTTGCTTTTTTAGAAAAAAATGATAATTTTATTTTTATAGTGAAAGTACTACTGATACAAATTTTAACATAGAACCAGATTTGAATTCCAATAAAGAGGAATTACTGAACGAAAATGATGTTAATGACTTAACTAAAAGACTTGAAGATGAATGTGCTCAAAGTATTGTTCATTTATGGAGCAAACGGCAACAAGTACCTGTCGATGATGCCAGCATACCAGAGTCATTAAGTGATTCACGACATCGTCAACAGCCACAAATATATTTCCCCCCTCCTCCTCCTCTACCTCCTCCCGATATGCCGTCCACAAGTAAAGTGCCACCTACGCCACCACCTCCACCACCGGCACCAGTATCAACAAAGGCCAAAGCACCACTTCCGCCAGCTATAAAAAAGACTAAAGCGCCTCCTATACCACCTTTAATGTTGAATGGAAACAGTTCGCCAACATCGCCATTATTACCGTCAGATGAGAATTCTAATGTTTTACAGAGCAAGCTGAAACCAGTTGTACAAAATGGATTTAAAAATGGTTCTGCGCCAAAAGTTCAGTTCCAAGAGTAAGTCTGACTCTGAAGTGTATGAATATGAATATAGTTGATCATTACCGCTAATGATGACACACTGTAAAACTAAGTTAGTTTTATGGTTACTTTTTTGTGTAAAGTCTTTTTCTTGTCAACTTCAATATGAGACATTTTTTTTGATTTTCTCCCTTTTTTATGCAATCAGTTAGAGAAACAATTAAGTTTGATAAATATTGGCTATGATTTAATTAAATTCATTTTTTTTTTTCTGTTGAAACTCTTAAATGAAATGTTTGACAAAAAATGTTGGTTTACATTAAAAGAGAGAGGGGGGTCAGATTAGGAAAAACTGTGTGGCCTTGCTGTGTGGGCATTTATTGATTAAGATAGAAGAAAAATGGAGGGATCTAAAACAGAAAAAATATAGAGTTCAAGATAAAAAAAATTGAAATAGTCTCCTTAAATTTTTTTCATGTTTTAATGATAAAAAGTTTTCTACGACCATAAGAACAAGATCAGATTTCTAATTTTTTAGTCTTCCCTATTCATCGTGGTTATGCTAGAACAGATTCATATATTCACCAGTTTCTTGCAAGTGCAACATGGAAAAGAATGCAAACAAAATAATTAGAATACACACATTTTCCAATATTGTTAGTACATTTGAAGATTTATAACAGGTAAAATTGTCAAATTAATACATTTATTTACACATTATTTATCTATTATTATTTTGCATGCTAGCTTTTTTTTTTAATTTCATATGGTAGTTATTGGATTCGGTTGAATACCTTAATGATAATGAGATATATTCACACTTAATATAGATGGAAAGAAATTTTATGGCTGACTCAAACAAATTTTAATTGTTTTGAATATTAAGTGTCACATTTTTGTCAATAATTTTATGGCAGATGTAAAAAAGAAATAAAAAGCTTGTCAGAAATTTAATTTTACCAAGCTGATGACATCATTTGGTTTGTTTTCATTGGCTAATGACATCCTATGGTTTGTTTTCATTGGTCGAATTTTAGTGTGAATATGTCTTTTAGAAACATAAATTCCTGGTATGCATGAACATTTTAATTTTTAACATAAAAGAAGTTTCAGAGCTTTGATATGTTTGTGACATTATTGAAAGATGAAATTATAAGTGACCTTAGTTCACAAATTCACTGCTGTCTAAGGTTTAATGATCAGTCTTTAATGATTAAGGTTAAGTTTTCATGCTTAGATGTTTTCGTAGGTACTCAGAGCGAGTAAAAGGTCAACTATATTTATTTATAAAAAAAAATTTGTCAACTAACCAGTGTATCCCAAACTCTGTTTAACCAAGAAAATGTCAGACAAAAAAGTATTCTCTCAGACAGATCTTCAAAGATTTTTAGGTAAAATATATAGAAGAAAAGTTCAAATTTCTGTTTCAGTCAAACCTAAAAACAGTTTGGCACAGACTGCTGACTATGAACTCATATTTATAGTTTAATAATTGTTGTAATGGCAAATTTTTTTTAAATGTTATTCAAGTTCCACTCAATATTTTTGTTGCAATAATTATTATAACTTTATTATTATTTTCAGGAAACAGATTGCTCAGAATGGACATGCAAATATTGTTGATGAAATAAACAACAATGAAGAATTTGTAAAGAAAAGATTACGGAAAACAAATGTAGACTGGACAACAGGAACATTACGGAAAAAAGCAACACATGAAACGCAACAATTTGACTTTAGATCAATGTTAAAAAAGACAGGAAGATTAGAGAAGGAGCTAGACACAAAATAATCTGTTCTTACACCATGAATAAAAATACCATTGAAAGTTCATTATTTGATTAAAGGTCAAAGCATTGTATTCTTTTCAATGCTACTGGTTCTTATTGTTTGTTATGATGACTTTTTATTTTCTATAACTGAATAACCTAAATTAAGAATTTAAACTCAATAGAATAAATGTCAAACAGTTGTGTTTTAAACAATAGAAACTTGTTTTTGCTAACACAGGGAACAAGTTTTGGGAAAACAGCAACCAAACTTGATAATCGCATAATGAGCTTTCAATGGTATGTAAATTACTTTATATTTTTCATATCAAAGTGTTGAAATGAAGTTTTGACAATTTGAATGAAAACTTTTATTGACTGTGATAGTTAAAATAGTGGACTTTGTTGTAATTAGTACATTTTATAAATGCCTGAATATTGACAATTAACTTTAAATGACAGAAACAGCATTTGAACAATTTGATTGTTAAAGATGAGCATAATTCTTAAAATGTCTTTCCAACAAATGATACAATATTGTAACTTTCTTTTCTTTGTAAATATAATTGTCAGAGTTGTAC
This sequence comes from Mytilus edulis, assembly GCA_019925275.1. Lineage (NCBI taxonomy): Eukaryota > Metazoa > Mollusca > Bivalvia > Mytilida > Mytilidae > Mytilus > Mytilus edulis. The sequence continues at coordinate 42,113,320 of CM034358.1, forward strand.
ATAAATTATCTATCACTGTGCTGAATATCAGAAATTTGTAATGGGTTATCTCCCTTTTCCTTGCTACACATGATGCCAAGGTTTGGTTTTCAGTGGCCATATTGAGTGGGGGTGACCCAGGGTTATTTATTTCCAGAATCCTGCTTTTTCATAATTTTTTTTTCTTCCACCCACTTTTTATTTATTAATTTTTCCCACATACACATTTTTTACCCCTATATCTCTCATCCCCACTTTTTTTACCCCTCATTCCAAAAACGTGTCATCCCCCTTATTGTCGAGCCTGCAACTTTTGTTGCAGAAAGCTCGACATAGGGATAGTGATCCGGCGGCGGCTACGGCGGCGGCTACGGCGGCGGCGTTAGCTAACTTCTTAAAAGCTGTATATTTTAGAAGGTGGAAGACCTGGATGCTTCATACTTTGTATATAGATGCCTCATGTTACGAAGTTTCCGTCAGTCACATGTCCAATGTCCTTGACCTCATTTTCATGGTTCAGTGACCACTTGAAAAAAAAGTTCAAATTTTTTGTAATGTTGAATTCTCTCTTATTATAAGTAATAGGATAACTATATTTGATATGTGCATACCTTGCAAGGTCCTAATGTCTGTCAGACAGTTTTCACTTGACCTCGACCTCATTTCATGGATCAGTGAACAAGGTTAAGTTTTGGTGGTCAAGTCCATATCTCAGATACTATAAGCAATAGGGCTAATATATTCGGTGTATGGAAGGACTGTAAGGTGTACATGTCCAACTGGCAGGTGTCATCTGACCTTGACCTCATTTTCATGGTTCAGTGGTTATAGTTAAGTTTTTGTGTTTTGTTCTGTTGTTCTCATACTATATGCAATAGGTCTACTATATTTGTTGTATGGAATGATTGTAAGGTGTACATGTCTAGCGGGCAGATGCAGAGGCGGATTTAGAGGGGGGGCCCAGGGGGCCCGGGCCCCCCCTTTTTGGGAAAAAAATTGGTTGCTTTTATAGGGAATCACTGAAGCGTGACTGGAGCGGGCCCCCTCTTAGCGCAGTAAGTGGGCCCCCACTTATGAACATTTCTAGATCCGCCAGTGAGATGTCATGTGACCTTGACCTCATTTTCATGGTTCAGTGGTCAAAGTTAAGTTTTTGAGTTTTGGTCTTTTTATCTAATACTATATGCCATAGGTCAACTATATTTGGTGTATGGAAATATTTAATGATCTTTATGTCAGTCGCGCAGGTTTTATTTGACCGTGACCTCATTTTCACGGTTCATTGCACAGTGTTAAGTTTTTGTGTTTTGGTCTATTTTTCTTAAACTATAAGTAATAGGTCAACTATATATGTTGTATAGAAGCATTGTTAGCTGTACATGTCTGCCTGGCATGGTTCATCTGACCTTGACCTCATTTTCAAGGTTCATTGGTCTTTGTTTAGTTATCTTGGTTAATGTTAAGTTTATGGTACAGTTGTTATAAAGCTTAGCTTTTTACTTAGGACTATCAACATAATATCAATGATTAGTATAGAAGGCGAGACATTTCAGCGTGTGCACTCTTGTATTTTCTTCTGTAAATGTACTGTTTATTGGTCAAGTGTTCAATGCTTTTAGTGTTGTTGTTTTTTTAGTTAAATCGTATATTATGGGCTAGATTATATATGGTGCTTTTCAAATTTGCAAATGTATTACCTCTTTTTGTGTGTTTTTCTATTAAATTAATTTAGCAAAAATAAAAATTCAATATAGCGATCTTCTTTATACCTTATATGGTACATTAGAAGAGACCAAAATATGAAATCTGAATAATTGTTACTGAACATCAAGCATTCAGGCAGTCTTTTTTGCTGCTTTATGTAGTTTTATCCTTAAATTTGATAATAGTTTTAGCCACTCCATCATTTAAAATAAATGAATAATTTGTTGTTAAATCTGTGTATTTGTGGTGTTCAATTGTGTAAATCATATTTCTTTTTATATTATAAATTGCTATATTTACTGTACATTTAAATTTTTTATTATATTTTGAGAATTATTTGTACATATTTTGTGGGAATTTCAGAGAATATTACATGTATAATGTACATTGGTTGAGTTAGAAATCCATATGCAATGTTTGAAATGCAAGCTTTTGTGGAATCTTTATAGATGCAGATTCAAGGTTGTGTATTAAGGGGCTTATGATAATTTGAGATGACAATGTTTTGTCTTTTTAAATATACATAGGTAAAGGTTGGTATTTTATGCATTTACAACTTTTAAAGAATTATAAATTTCAGCCATTTTTATATACGTCTGAGGAGAAGAGATCCATACTTTTTCTTTCTTACAAATCCTAGTTTATTTCTTTATAAATAAATGAGATAATGTTAATTTTATGATAGACCAGGATTTGTAGTTTTCTTTTCTTCATTGTTGACCATGACAGTCTAGAGTTGTCTCCCATTGTTGATCATGACAGTCTAGAGTTGTCTCCCATAGTTGACCATAGCCTTTTGGCGTTATCTCCCATAGTTGACCATGACAGCATAGAGTTATCCCCCATCGGTATTATTTTATACCCAATGCATAATATGAACAAAACATGTCACATACATGGTATACATCAACATATTATCAAGTATATTATTATTTAGTACTTGAATACATTATTTTTCATGATTTTTTAAATATGTTTATGCAGTGTTACTTATTTTAATTAGTCTAAGAATCTTTTTTTCTCTCTTTGAATATGAAATGATACATATTTGCTTATCTTATGAATTTAAAAACTTTGTTCCTTCTAAAATTTTCATTGATGAATGTTTCTCTGGATTATGAATACTTTGTATTCAGCAAAAGCAAAACTTAAGTGATTGTTTTTTCATATGTTCTTTGAATGAACTTGTCAATAAAAGACACTGCATTCCCTGAGCTGTGTGCATCTGCTGTGCACAAATACATTTTTTCATGGAAATCCCTTTATATTTGATTGCCATATATCTTTTATCTGCCACTGTTATTGGTGCCTAAAATAGTATTCATGCAACCTGTCTGATTGATTGCTATAACCATTCTTTAATTCTACGCATTATATTTGAACCAAATTCCAAATCAGTAGTCTCATTAAGAAAGTAAGTTGACCTAGTTGTAATAAGGATGTTCAGTTGACCTTTAATGGTTTTGTTTTACAAATTGTGACTTGGATGGAGAGTTGTCTCATTGGACCTTATACCACATCTTCTTATATCTATAGATCTGTCTCTGATTAGATGAACCATACATTAAGAACATGAATTCTACAAATTTACATTTTTTTTTAAACTTGTTAAAACTTTTAAAATGTGACCAAAACATAGCATTCCATGAGCCTTTTTTCAAATTTGTTGTGATAAATAAAGTAAAGCTTATTCACTTATTATCACTAAACTCCCACTTTATGCCACAAAACTTTTTTCAAAACTGAAGTGTAAATTTATAATGCCCTAACATAATATATTATAACATGATTATACCACTTGCTGCATATCTTCAAAAGGATTTATGTACCATTGCTAAAAATTCTATGAAATTTCCCAAGTTTTTTGGGGTAGAGATATCGTTGCATTAATATGATCAAAACCCTTTTGTGGTTGGCTTGATCAATTTTTCAGATTTTTATCACCTCTTTTTATATACATAAACAATAGTGCACTGAACACAACTTTCTATACATCCTACTTATGAACATTTCAACAAATTTATAAATGAAAGATATACTCAGATATTGAAATTACAAAATAATTTGTATGTATATATTGCTGTAATCATCCTTGTCATGAATATTACCAGGCTGCAGTTATCCTGGTATCTATGATGAATTTATTTACATGTATTGTGCATGGTACATGAATCTGTTATCTTTTCTAAGAAATAGTTATCTTCCTTATACATAGCTGTAGTTAATCAATTACGATTATATCTCTATTTCATAGTATTGCCTTCCAATGCCTGATGCCTAGTTTGGACATTTTCATGTTTAATTTCCACAGTAAACAAAAGTGAGGGCAATCTTAACCCTTTAGTGCTCATCAGCACTTTTATTGTAATACATTTGATTGTTTTAATCAACAAACTAGCTGTTTAATCTATCTTTTAGTCATCTTCCATCCAGAAAAAAGCTGGCTGCAGTTTAATGAGAGTATACTGTACATGCTTATACATACTTTGAGTATATTTTTAACACAGTAAACCAGGTTTAAATTATTATATAAAACATTAATTTTTAGTAAATATATATTTTTTTTGGATACACAAATGGTGAAGACTAGTACAAGTATCAAATGAATCAGAATTTGCTAAAAACATGAACAGTGAATTTGACTGAAGTTATTTTGTTATTTTTTATGGTATGAATATTTATTTTTTATTGTTCTATCCAGAATTTATATATTTATTGTTGAGTTGTGACATATTAATTATTGACCAATGTGATATCAAGGTATATCTATAAGAAATAAAGAACTGATTAAATTTATATTATTCTTGTAGTTATGGTTGAGATCTGTTTGATTCTTTTTATTTACTTGGTTTTATATTGCAGAACCAAAGACCTGATACATGGGAAAACACAACTTAGTTTACTGTTTACAAAACTTTGAATACAAGGAAAACAAACTCAATTTTAAACTTTCATTATTTAAAAAATGCTTTTAGAATATCATAAAATTCAATTGTTTGGAGAACATGTAGAAAGTGCTAATTGCTAAAGATCTGTGAAAATAAGTTGGTTTACTGGGGGTCTGATTGAGTTTACAGAATACAGAAAAAGGGATCAATACAAAAGAACAATCACCAAAAAAAAAAAAAAAAAAGAGAACAATTGGGTTCTAAAAAATGAAGAATAACGGACAAAATGTATATACATATAGATAAAAATGACTTGAAAGATTAAAGAAAACAGAATTGTAGGCCCCATCAAGGCCCTCTTTATCAATCAAACCTGATAAATCAATAAACAGACTGACAAAATCAATGCAAAAATAACCAGAAAAGAAACTAAAAGATAAAGAAGTCTTCAAAACACTACATAAAATCTGATAAAAAAGGAGAAACATAAAGCCCACCTATTGACTATAATAGAAATCTTCAAAGCTAATCACCTGGCACAACATCTTTCACTGTAAACGATCACTGACGATGTTATCACAGCTGTATTAAAAAAATATAGTCTGCTTAAGGTGGTTAGGGCATCTTAATTAAAATTGATAGAAATTGTTTGACAAAATGAAGTTGTTATCATGCTTTTTTCAAAAATATATTAAAAAATATGGGTCTTCATATCAAATTAGGTAAATTCATAACACTTTCTATTATAAAAATTATTTTATCTGAGTTATCTCCCCTAATTTGGCAAAGTTACAAAAAAAAATCTAATCAAACACAAACAAGGTGTTTTGGGGAAATTGAAACTGTAGTTATGATAAATTACACTTTTTTCTATATTTGTATCAAAAGTCTTTTACATAAATTACGTACAACTCTCAAAAATTGCACATTTCATCAAATATCCAGACCAAAGTTTTCTGCTTCTTCAAAATCCAAGATGAAGGAAGATTCCCAAGCAACTTTAAGTATGATACAGATAAAAGGATATGTCGGCTATATCCTTTCCCGCACCAAGCTCATAATTGACAAGACATCGATTGGCATAGTTAATTTCAGTCTTTAACAAAACAGAGGTATATATGGCTAATAGGAAGTCGACAGCTGAGTGGTCTTAGTAATTTATCTTTATCATTGGCATGACAATAGTGAGCCTAGGTATCGAGTTTGAGCCCTGAAAATGTTAAGTAAAGGCTGAATTCCACGAAATAGTGCATGTTGAAAGTGCCTTTAATAACCAATCAATCAATCGAAGTGCATTCGGCTCCGATTGTAATTGATTATGGTTTTCTTTTCCTGCTGAATATAATTATCAAAGGTACCAGGATTACAATTTAGTACGCCAGACGCGCGTTTCGTCTACATAAGACTCATCAGTGACGCTCATATCAAAATATTTATAAAGCCAAACAAATACAAAATTGAAGAGCATTGAGGATCCAAAATTCCAAAAAGTTGTGCCAAATACAGCTAAGGTAATCTATGCCTGGGACTTGATAAGAAACACCTTAGTTTTTCGAACAATTCAAAGTTTTGTAAACAGGAAATTTATAGAAATGACCACATTATTGATATTCATGTCAACACGTACCGAAGTGTTGACTACTGGGCTGGTAATACCCTCGGGGACGAAACTCCACCAGCAGTGACATCGACCCAGTGGTGTAAATAATTATCAAAGGTCCCTGAAGGCCGATGGATGTCGCCGGGGACGCCAGCAGAATTAAACGCAATGTTATGACTGATTGATATAATGAGAATCCTTTAAATCTAAGTACAATATTAAAGCGGGCGTATGACATTTGCGCCGATTTTGAAAATTTTCATTCTTTCATTTGCACCGATTTCATTTTTTCATTTGCGCCGATTTTATATTTTTTCCTAATTGGATTTACAGGTAAGTTTATACTTTTATATTGGCTGAGCACAGAGTATAAAGACAAATCAAGTGACATTGCATACTCGGCAAGAACAGATTTATAATTTGAATGTATTCCGATTTTATGGATTTGAATGCTGCACATATATTTTTAATTCGTCATTTAAGTATAAACAAAGTGCTTTTATCTTAGGTTTTTACTTCTTGATTTTAAGCAGGAAACAACAGTTTTATACATGTTATGATTGACAATTCATAACATACAATAAGTAAGTTTATTTAGAGTCGGCATATATATACATAATAACAGAGAAAACATGTGAGCTCTTTAACCGACTATATAATTTATACAATGTATGTACAACTGGCAGTCTTTAATGATAAATGAAAATAACATTACTGGGATGGAGAGTTGTCTCATTGGCACTCTTACCACATCTTCTTATATCATTTCACCTGTAATTTACCTGTTATTTACCTGTAAAAAAGGGTCCTACTAAAATGCGCCCGGGAGCGCCCGGGTGAAGAAAAAGCGCCCGGGGAAAAGAAAAAGCGCCCGGGGAAGAAAAAATAGCGCCCGGGGAAAAGAAAAAGCGCCCGGGGAAAATAAATAGTTATTGTATTGGCATGAGACAACTTTGTGACGATAAAATAAGTTATGCAAATTGATTTTTTTTTATTTTAGACAAGTATTTTGCAAATAAAGATAATAGACATTTGTAATAAAGCACAAACACAACTAAGAATGTTTCAATTTAAACAATAATATATGATTACTATTTCGAAAGACAGATAATAATGGATCACAGTTAATGCTGAAGATTTATAAATTGCAAGACATCAAAAGACATGTTTTTCAAAAACGATGTCAAAATGAAAACTTAAAAAAAAACCTTAAAATTCACAGTTAGATATTACTTTATACAAAATTAAAATAGTTACACAAAAAAAAATCAGCAAATAAAGCAGTACTATACATGTACCGTATAGCAAAAACAATGGTATAAAGAGCAGGAGTTGGGTTAAATTTTTAAACTAAGCACTGATAAGCATAGCCATTAAAAGAGATTCAGTTTTAAAACAAAGAAATAATTAATCTATATCAACATCTGCATATAAAACATTTACTATTGTTTAAAAGCATTAAAAGTAAAAAGGAAATATTAAAACACTGATAAGCATAGCCATTAAAACAGTTTCAGTTTTAAAAAAATATATAATAATTCGTTATCCATGTTATCAGCATATGCATATAAAACATTTACTAAATTGTTAAAAAGCACTAAAGTAAAAAGTAAATATTAAAACACTGATAAGCAAAGCCATTAAAACAGTTTCAGGTTAAAAAAAGATATAATAAATCTATATCAGCATATGCATATAAAACATTTACTATTGTTAAAAAGCACTAAAAGTAAAGCACTATGCGTCTTACCACCTATTCATACTAACTGTCAACTACATTACTGTTCATAACAAATATAATACAATGTACATTAAAAGTCATGTTGAAAATTTCAAGGTAGTGGTCTTGTTGCTACGAATACGCTTCTTTTGGTTTGGCTTCCTTGCGGTGGTTGGAGTTTTAGGAATCTTTAATTTTCCGTCAGATGATTCCACAAAATTGTCTCTAGGTTTGCTTAGATTCAATAACTTTCTGAAAATGGCGTCCTTTTCTTTTGCACATTTCGACGACCATACCACTTCTGTTACTTGAAGTTTTCTAGCCCAAGGAGCCAACGCATAGTTCCCCTGGCCATGTAATGCTCGGCGTATATCTCGATATTGTAATTGAACAATTTTGTGTAGTTTGCCTATAAGGTCCGGGAGCTTAACGGCTTTCCAATTTGTTGATAGTTTTAAAATATTGTTCATGGATTCGCATGAATTGTTCTTCCAGTTAATTGGGGCAATGTCTTTTTGTGCCGGTTCCCAGACATAGTTCTTCAGAGATGATGTACTGCTGCTAAAGTAACGTTGAAACGCGGGAACACTGTACTCGTACTTCGCTTCCAACTCCATTACCTTTAGGTCAAACTCTACATCATCAGGAGACGAGAGGAGACCATCTACGCCAAAAACATCGTTGAGCACAGTGTTGTAATTTGGGTCTTTTTCGCCAATGACTTCCCGCAAATGTCTCTTAAAATTTTCCTCAATGTGACGCGTGCAAAGAATTTGCTGGGAATCTGGAAAGCACTTCTGTATTGCTTTCGTCAAAGCTTTTTCTTCGTCCGAGCCAAAAACAAGGCTTTTGCCACTAATCTGTGCTCCAGGAATATCGTCCAAAAAGCACTGGAGGTGACTAAAAAATCGGTGGTAAGTGTGGAAGCAACCGTCCCAGTGGAGGTAGCATGGCCCAAGCATGATTGGCGCTGGAGTGTTAGAAACCTTTCTTATTAAGTTCTGGTTGTGAATAACTGTAACAGTAACATATGCAGCCCCCAAATTAAAAGTGCGATCAACCCCAATGATATGCTTAGATTCGGATGAGCAGAATTTCTTGAGATCGAGAAGTTGTTCATCAGTATACACTACTACTGAAGGGGGTTTGCCGGAGAGTTGAACAATTTCTTTAATGAATGGATGACCATGTTGCATACTCATTAATGTTTGTATGTCGTCGGCATTATTAGATGCCTTCTGTTGATGCGGTCGTTCCCTTTTCTTCTCGTTGTACTTAAAATTTTGTATCTGTTTTAAGTCTCTTGGGGCTTCCATTGAATCATCTAACGCTAGATCGGTATAAATTTCCCTGCAATTCTGTGTTTTTACCATTCCCTTGATGTCATCAACAATTTGTGCATTTGTTCGGATGTAATCGCCATGTCCATTTTTATTATTTCCATGCAAACTTGTTGTTGTTGGGAAAATACCAATATATTCCACGAACGCTACCCCATTACCGCTTGCTGGGCTTTCGGGACTGGTAACAACCCATGATATTCTCCTTTGATATTCGGGCAAGCGCTGTAGTTTTGTGTATGCTCGCTTCAACACTAACACTTCTGTTGGATTTGGTTGTGGTTCTAGCGGAACTCTTGCACCCTTTACTGTTTTTACGAAAACGCCTTTTTGGAGATCAATATACTGCAAACGCCCGTTTTGGTACACAAATCTGTGGGTCTTCAAAGAGACACGACCCCATGCGCCACAATCATCTACATATTGTCTACTTTTCCCTTGCTTTTCCTTCTGTTCGTTAATTGTATTGTCAACCATATATCCAATGTTGTTTTTAATTCCACGGGGAATATGCAGCTCCTTGTTTTTAGCATCATTTGATAAGACAAGCATGAGTTCGTCAGTGCTTAAAAATTTGCCATTATTTTCCCTTCCATTCGGAACTGTAATGCTTGATTGTTCAGTATTGTCTAAATCGGATATTTCAGAAAACTCATCGCTCGTGTTTTCTGCCATATAATCATCATGCATATATGTACGTGCTCTTATTGTTCATTATTGAAGGCCGTACGGTGACCTATAGTTGTGAATTTCTGTGTCATTTGGTGAAAAGGGGGTCCATTGGCATTCACACAACATCTTCTTTATATTTTAGACATATAGTGTAAAGAAATTTCACTTATTTACGTATACCCAGTATAATTCGAAGCCTCGAGATAGTTTAGAAAGCATGTGACTTCATTATTGTCCAGTTATTTTGCTGTCTTTTATCATAGGACAAACGAGACAGTGAATTCAAATGCTTCATATGAACCAGATATAATTTTTTTTTTATATTATATATTTTAAAGCTTAATGTTATTATAAATTTATATTTCCGGTATTTTCTTTAAAGCACAAAGAATCTCTCACCATTCTCATTCATCTTGTATTGTTTCAACAGCAGTTTGGATGTAGAATGTTCCGAGTATACCGCCAACTTCTCTTCGCTGTACTCAGCTTCAGTCATTGTGGGTAGCATTCCCTTTTCTCGTTTACAGCAAAATCGTAGGTAATTAAATTCCTGTTCACCAGCCTAAAAGTAATCAATTTCTTTATAAATACCTAGTCCTATAATATAAGACTCTGCAGGTTCATAGAGTCTTATATTTTAGGACTATATAAATACCCTATATGAAATACACACAAATGGTTTTGAATATTAACGATTGTGGTTAATTGGATTACCGTAATCAGCGTGTCGTGTGTACAGTTAACGATTGTTAATTAGTCTTATCTTATTTTATTACAATTGGATTACCGTAATCAGCGTGTCGTGTGTACAGTTAACGATTGTTAATTAGTCGTAGCTTATTATATTTATAAATATACATATCATTTCAATTCTTTATTACTTTAAGAATACATATAATTGTTAAAAATGAAAACGGGGGAGAATAATGGAAATTAAAATTCCATAAGCGTACATTTTGGCTGAACAAGAAGTTTTATTATTTTCTCTCTATAATTTATAAAATATATTACAAATCTCACCTCTGTCAATCGTAATAATGCTGATGTGTATGTGTATTCATCTGACTGATCATGGGAAAAACACCCCTTGCACGAATAATTCAATTTTTTTTCTGTCAGGAACATCTCATAGTCTGCCAATTCCAGCTCTTCACATCGTAGATGGTACCACGTATCACAATTGTCACAGCAGATGCTTGCAATTTTACAGTTTTTACGGCATATCCCACAGTTCCGGAATATCATATTAGCTTTAGCTTTTGCAGTAGGTTTAACTTTTCTTTTCTTAGTGGCAGGCATATTGAAACCCTTCAACAATCTTCAACCGTCAATTCAAGTGTGTTTTATAAAATACAAAACTTTGAAAAGTGTTCACCATGCAGTTGCGAATATTAGACCTCAGGCAATGCTTATTTTTAAATAACGAAATATACGTTTTGATCGACGACAATATCGTTCATGATTTTTCTATAAACTCATGTTTATATTTACTTACTTACTATAAAAAAAATTGAAATCTAAAATGTAAAAATGCAAAAACACCATCTACATGTACACTTTAGATGTAGCATCGTGTATATCCCCATTTATATTTAGGACAAAACAAGCAAAATTTTTATTTTTTATTCAAGAAAACATTAATGTTGTAAAATTTTATTTATTTTATTCTCCCGGGCGCTATTTTATCTTCCCCGGGCGCTTTTTCTTTTCTCCGGGCGCTTTTTCTTTTCCCGGGCGCTCCCGGGCGCTCCCGGGCGCTTTTTAGTAGGACCGGTAAAAAAAAATCGGCGCAAATGAAATGCAGATCGGCGCAAATGCAAAACGCCGATTAAAGCTTACCTCTTAAAATGAGACCAAGGTCAGGTGAACTCTGTTGGACGAAAATACACATTTAAATATTACACCGACAATTATGGGCCACCAAATTCTTCTAGTAACTGACCTTATCATAACTCTATTGCTGATGAATAAATCATGAATGTGAGGTCATGGTCAGATGAACTTTGCAATGATTCGAATGACCATATGTATTTCCCCGATCACAAATTATATGATGCAAATGCATTAACCATGAAAATTAAGTAATTTTCAGGACAACTTCTCTAGAATGAAATATGCAGCTAACAATTCTTCAGTAAGTTCTATACAATTGATTTTTTCTGGAGAAAAAAATATAGTTAGGGTTTGCTTCTTTAATTTTTATAAACAAAAATCAAATGTATAGAAACATTAGTTCACGATAAGTTAGACCAACATGCATGCCTGATAAATAACGTGATTAGGTGTGATTGCAACTTTAAAAGCGTCACTGATGAGTCCGAGGCTATGTAGACGAAACGCGCGTCTGGCGTACTAAATTATAATCCTGGTACCTTTGATAACTTTTTAAACAAAAAATCAAATGACGTAGACAATGCTATAGACCAATTATTGCACATTTAAATTGCATTATCTGCGTAAAACCTAAAGTTATCACGAAAACTTAAGCATTACAACCAAAATTAAGCCAACGTCGAAATCTTTCTTATTTATGTATGTGCCTGTTCCAAGTCAGGAGCCTGAAATTCAGTGGTTTTCGTTTGTTTATGTGTTACATAGTTTGTTTTTCGTTCAGTTTTTTCATAAATAAGACCGTTAGTTTTCTCGTTTGAATTGTTTTACATTGTCTTATCGGGGCCTATTATAGCTGACTATGCGGTATGGGCTTTGCTCATTGTTGAAGGCCGTACGGTGACCTATAGTTGTTAATGTCTGTGTCATTTTGGTCTTTTGTGGATAGTTGTCTCATTGGCAATCATACCACATCTTCTTTTTTATATACACACAGCAATGCGCATAGTAATTTAAAACTCAATTTAGAAGAAGTCCGATTCCAATGTTAGAAAAGTAAAAGAAAAAGAAAGAAACTAAGAAAAACATCAAGGATGCATAATCTAACACTAATTGGACCATTATTTGAATATCAAGCACAATCATTTCCGTTAGGGATTAAGTTTAAATATGAAATTTCAGTTGTTACGCAATAACTATGTTACATCCCTGCCGATTTTATTTGTTTTAATATATAGTCGAAAATGGAAAGAGAAATAAAGCAATACAAACAAGAAAGCAATTGAATCAAGCCAAAGTCGTTATTCTAATCCTGTATTTTTATTTATAAAGTAAGAATGGACCCTTAAAGTTCTGTGTATGGATTACAGATTGTTAAATGACTTCACATGGAAAGATAGACACCCTGTTCCCAGAACTGATGACGCAAAAGGTCCCTATTTGGAGAACAAAAATTTAAACTAGGTCGCCATAAACTTCTTTTATAACAGGAAAAGGAACTGGTTGATTTTGGCATTTTAAGGCTTTGTACGTTGGACTTTGTTTCTCAATTTCAAATGTTACCGGGTTTATAGACAAGGTTTTACATGGATAGCATTTGATTTAGCTTAGTTTATTTAGATTGTTTTGGTTTTTTTTAAACATTGTTTGAACAAGCAAAAATTTCAAAATTAAAGACTTGTATTTTATTGTTTAATAAAGCTATACTTAAATTCAATCACGCTAAGTATACTGTCATTACAAACATATTAGGCCACTATACTTTAAGAAAAAAAATCATCGAAACGTATTTCTTAAAAAAAAAACTGTCAGCCTGTAATTCAGTGGTTGTCGTTTGTTTATGTGTTACATATTTGTTTTTCGTTCATTTTTTTTATATAAATAAGGCCGTTAGTTTTCTCGTTTGAATTGTTTCTTTTATAGCTGACTATGCGGTACGAGCTTTGCTCATTGTTGAAGGCCGTATGGTGACCTATAGTTGTTAATGTCTGTGTCATTTTGGTCTCTTGTGGACAGTTGTCTCATTGGCAATCATACCACATCTTCTTTTTTATACATCTAGATGCAAACTCCTCAAACAATAAGAGAATTACAGAAAACCTACAATGGGTTTGTGTAAAAGACAAAACAAAGATGCATCTAAGGCAGCAACCATTTGATTTTCTGGTGGGGGGGGGGGGGGGGGGCTATGGTTTTTTTTCTGGACAAAATCTGAAAAAACAATCTATTTTTTTCGCGACAAGTCGAAAACAATTTTTTTTCTTTCAATTTTAGCATTACATATAGTGGCAGCTGAGGGTGAAAAAAACATTTTTATTTTCTCAGAATCAAAAACAAATTATTTTTTTCTCCAAAAACTGGAAACAAACCCCCCCCCCCCCCCCCCCCCCCCCCCCCCCCCCCCCCCCCCCCCCAGAAAATCAAATGGTTGCTGCCTAACAAGATAATTTTAACTTTCATATTATCAACTTCCAATGTCTTTACAACTATATTTCCCCTACTATTATATGGTGGTTACATATTGCTGTTCAAACGTCACGCTCGTGTATGTTCAACCTTTTTGGACTTTATTGACAGTGGTGTTTCCTTACCCAAACAAAAACAGCCTCAACATAATTCAGGTTGGATTTTGTGTTATGTTTTATCTTGTGTGGGTCAAATTCTTTTCTATATGTATGTGAAAGTAAAGAAGATCAATTCTATCCTAATTCTATCCTTATTTTTGGAAATTTTTAGATATTATAATTAGGAGATAACTCGCCAGTAAACGGTATTTGCGACATTCAAATCCCCAATTGATGCCGTCGGAGATTAAAATACAATATTGTTATCTCCATTCTAATGAAACTGACAAAAAACATGTATTTAAAATCTGTCATATGCCGTCTGCGCTTGTGCGTACGTCCCATAGCATCAATTGTCATTTAAATAAGGGACGTTATCAAATCAAAATGAACGTTACACACGTTGTTGCATTAGAATGTGACGTCACTTTGTGCGTTGATCTCGTCAGCTAACTCGGCTGTGATTTTTATGAGCCGGTTTAAATTGTTTAATGTATACGTTTTATTCTGTAGTTAGTCACACCATCAGTGTTATGATGTATATCTATTATATAGTCATTTCTATAAGTTTACTATTTGCAAAAAGTATGAATTATTCTAAATACTTGGATGTTCTTATCCCAGGGCGAGGCAAATAACCTTGGCCGTATTAGGCACAACTTTTTGTAGCTTTTGGTACTCAATGCTCTAAGGCTTAAATTTGTACTTGTTTTGACTTTCAAATTTTTTAATCTGGGCATCACTGATTGGTGTTGGTGTTGTGTGGGCGAAACGCGCGTCTGACGAATTAAATTGTAAACCTGGTACTTTTTGATAGCTATTTGTGTGTTTCTCTGTCCTTTATGTTCTCCCATTTATTTGTATTGTAGTCATGTCATGTAATGTTGTCATTTTAATTATATTTAATATTGCCATAAAAGCAGGAGGTTTGGCTAGCCACAAAACCCGGTTCAACCCACCAATTTTTCTTAAAATGTCCTGTACCAAGTCCGGAAAATGGCCATTGGTATATTATAGTTCGCTTCTCAGTGTGTGTTACTTTTTAGTGTAGTGTTTCTGTTGTCTCATAGTTCTCCTCTTATATTTGATGTGTTTCCCTCAGTTTTAGTTTGTAACCCGGATTTGTTTTTTTCTCAACCGATTTATGCATTTCAAACAGCGGTATACTACTGTTGCCTTTATTTATGCGCAATCCATATCCAGCTTAAAGGTTAAATTGAATGTCACATGAATACGTATTCAATGAGGTCGAATTATTCACTTGCAAGAATATATTTCATCAGCGATTTTTCTTGTATAATTTTGACAATTTGAACCAAACTGGCTGCTAAAAGCGAATTTTTATTTCACTATTTCAGTTTCATTGATTATGGAACAAATTAAAATCATATGATTATAATTTTGTTTATATCTTGTAAATTATAATCCTGTTAGCAGCATTTTCATTTATATTCTTGTTTTAGCACTGCATGTAATAATCCTTTATCTATTATTAATCGAACTGTAAAGTATAGGAGTACAAGGGGAAAGGCTGCAGATTTCCATATGTTTAGCATATAGAGGGGACATTATCCTCAACATAATCATTTTATACATAAAGTACCTCATTCATCTAATAAAATTGAGAATTGAAATGGGGAATGTATCAAATAAACAACAACCCGACCATAGAGCAGACAGCAGTCAAAGGCCACCAATGGGTCTTCAATGCAGCGAGAAACTCTCGCACCCGGAAGCGTCCTTCAGCTGGTCCAAAAACAACAATGTATACTAGTTCAGTTATAATAGACGTCATACTAAACTCCGAATTATACACAAGAAACTAAAATTAAAAATCATACACGACTAACAGGCCGGCCAGATGTTCCTGACTTTGGAAAGGCGCAAAAATGCGGCGCTTTTTCTTATTTAAAGCTAAACAATTCAGTTGGGGGTTTTTTGGCTGACATTTGGCCGTTTTACGTTCCGTGGTAACATAACCGGTGCCAATTTGTCTGCACCAGATTAACATTACAACCATCAATATATGTCTCTGTAGTGATGCTATAAACCAAAAAGGGCAAAAAAAGTATAATCAACGCCAGGTAAGGAATCAGAGCTCTGTATGAGGAAGATATTTTATTTTAATTTAAAATAATTCGCAAAATTCATGTCTAGCTTTTTTAATAGAGCTCCTAGTTTTTACGTTTTCTGTGTTTGCTGACAATGCAGGGGCGGATCCAACAGTTTTAAAACCCATGATAAAGGGGAGGGGGTTCCAACCGTGGCCACATGTCCCCATTCAAATGCATTGATCGTCCAAAAACGATTATTTACCAATCTACATCACACTTTTACAGTCACAGCAAAAGTCGATTTAAGTTTCAAGATTCCGCGGAGCAGCTCCACGGCCGACACTCGGCTAACCGAGAGATTGGTCGGTTAATCTATATTGAGTATGCGGCTATATCGGCGGTTGGTCTGTTAATCGGGTTGGCTAAAGTCTGTTAATCAGGTTTTATCGAGAAAATCATTGAAAGTTCAGCATGTTTCATGGTATAACTTTCTAAATATATTTTCATCATAAAAAGTATTCATGTCTAACAAAACAATTCAATGTACTGAATTCAGTGGTGTAATTATTATTTTTCTAGCTTCGATGTACGATCTATAAAATGAAAAGGCGGGTTACTCATCAATAAATTTATACACATTTTACACACATAAAATGTACACAAAATGACACATTGGTTAAATTTACTTGCATTCAATATTTTGAACATCGAAAAAAGAAAGGCATTATGTTTGTTAACCATATTGATATCATTGTGTGAAAAATCTACACGAAAATCTGTATTTTGGTGACATAAATCAATCTTTATTTAAAACCGGGTCTGTTAATGGGTCGGATGTATAAAACTCGGTCTGTTAATTGGTCTGTTAAGAGTTATGAATGGCAATAAAAGTATAATTTTATTGATATATGGGGTGTTATCGGATCAAATGAGTAGGCTCAAGACGAGCGGCTAAAATATACGGAAACACCACATGCATGAGCAATGAAACATAGCATATACAGAAACAACACATGAAATTGAAAATTGATAAAAATGGTTTCAAAAAGTGTAATATTAAAGTAATATTAATTTCATCCAAGAATGATCGCATATATCATGTTGATTCTGCTTAATTGTCATGCATGATTTTTCATCTACATTGGTAACCAATATATATAAATCAGAGATAAACGTCGTAGTGTAACTAAACATCAGTAAGTAAAATATATTGGGATGACAAAATATGAAAAGAAAGAAAGAATAATGAGTAAGATAAACAAAATGTAGAAAAAAAATGACATAACAATTTAAAGAGTACAGAAATCAACAAAAACCCCAATCCGGACCCTCATGGTATACACGAGAATCTGGATGGAAACGCAGAATATAGAATAATATATATAAGGACAGTAGAGAGTGATACATTGCTAAAAACGAGAGAAAAATAATACTTGTTTAAGAATACACACATGAAACACCGATGGCTGTTGAAACAGTAACGGATTGCGATGTACTTATATTGGTGACAAATTCTAGAGGTTTACATGCGGACAACTATGGTGGCAGGTTAATGCCATTTTGCGTTTTAGCGCTTTAGCGTTTTCGCCTTACATATTCTATATGGCGGAAACGCGAATTTGCGAAGTCGAAAACGCGAAAATGCGAAATCGATTTCTCGTTTTCGACTTCGCGTTTTCGCGTTTTCGACTTTGCGATTTCGCCTTTTCGCTATTTCGCGTTTTCGCCCTATAGAATATGAAAGGCGAAATCGCGAAAACGCGAAATGGACTTCACCGGCCACCATAGACAACTGTAGTTCTCCTCTGCACTTATGTAGAAAGGAACTAAACGGAATAAAATTAATTGAAACTTAAAATAACCAAATGTAGCTGCATTCGCTCCTTTCCGTTTACTTATTTAGAGTGATTTGTAAACAACATATGATTAAGTAATAGAAGAAAAGAACCAATTGGATGATGCTGACGAATTAGGGTTTAACGTCCAGTGACAAATATCATGTTCATATGTGAACGAGAACACGTTATATGTACCCTGTGTTGTATTAGAAAGACACTTTCAGTCGGAATTGAGAACGTGCTACTTCAAACAGACACAAAACTTAAGGCTGATTGAAAACGTCAATAAAAAATTCATGCATATTCCAGAGGCCAATACATATCACGCTATATTGAAGTAACACACCCTTCAATAAAATGCAAAGAAAGTCAAAATAAAAATGCTCTTTCTAGGATACTGTGGCACCGTATTGTCATTTGTGTTTACTCAGGAACATCTCATTCTTAAATTTGTCGTGGCTAAATAACTCTTAACTGACACAATTTCAATTGTCCAACCCATTAACAGACTTTATTCCCATAATTTTCACTAAAACGTGGTATTATTCACGTTATTTTACAATTATGAAATATTTACTAATGTCAATTTATTTTTTAGAACCACAGTACTATTTTTTGTCCTTTAAATGATATCTAAATTTGTTTGTTTCGCCTTTTATTCAAAAAATTGCTATGCGTATAAGCATAAATACTATATACTTGCGCGACGCCTTTTAGTTTTACTGAAAACTGCGCAGACTAAGAAATGTTTTTACAAATGCAAAATGTTCTATGATAGATATCATTTTGTCAGACACTTTTCTTTTTTTGATTTGGTTCTTATAACATGCCAAAAATCTGTATATTTATTGGATTTTAACATTAAATTAAGCGTTTTACTCTTAACAGACGTATAACCAACCCGATTAACAGACCAATCGCCCATATAGCCGCATACTCAATATAGATTAACCGACCAATCTCTCGGTTAGCCGAGTGTCGGCCGTGAGCTCAGTTTTTCTCAACTCTTCTCTTTTTTAAAACTACTAAAATTAACCCCTAGCTTTCTGGGGATTTTAAATTAGTATAATATGGCGCTTAGTAATGATCATTAATTAAGTCCTCAATTTTAAATGCAAGCACATAGACAACAATGGACAAGTACATTTTGGCTTAAAATAGTATAAATATATTTCTCTTTCACAATAAGTTAAATTTCTTTTCTGCCAATTTGTTGGCTAGTTTAAGTAAACAATAACATTAAAAGAGCTATTTTTTGTCCGGCAGAGTACGTTCTAAATTTTGGGGTGAATTAGTGGTCTGACACCTATATATATCTGAGAAGGGACTGAGAACGTAACGTAACGGTTCACCTATAATTGATTTACTTGTAAAATGATCATACATAAAGCCTACATGTCCACCTTTACTAAATCTATTGGATGTTGAATGTGCACTTATTGTTAGTTTAATTTGGATGGCTTTTTTGCATATTTTTTGTTGTTGCGAAATTTATCATATATATATAGTCTACGACTACAGTATATAACGAATCGAGTGTCACAGCTAGGCATGATAAGCAAGCTTAACCGGATACCTCTCTACCAACAAAGAGTGAGCATCAGATTATGCCTATTTTACAAAATTGTAAATGGACTATTAGCAATTCCAACAGATACTTACCTCATTCCACTAAATAGAACATCAAGACACTACAATACCGTGGCATACACCATCTTCAGCCCAAGACATGATTACTACAAATTCTCATTCTTTCCAAGAACAGTAATAGCCTGGAATAAATAACCGGAATCGACAGTGAAAGCTCCCACTATCGAAGCTTTCAAGACACTGGAAGTGGTTACCTAGATGATGGAATGTTTTTATCCTGCACCACCTGTACAGCATCATGGATCATCATGGCAGCGTATTTTCTTTTTTGATCTTTGATCTTTTATTGTAAATAGACATTACCAACACCTACGTAACGCACAAGTATTGAGTACTCATTATTGAGTTTAACTACTATATCTAAG
The DNA here is from genome assembly GCA_019925275.1 of Mytilus edulis. Lineage (NCBI taxonomy): Eukaryota > Metazoa > Mollusca > Bivalvia > Mytilida > Mytilidae > Mytilus > Mytilus edulis. Next base: position 42,133,524 of record CM034358.1, read on the forward strand.
AAGAAGAAGAAGAAAAGTAACCTGGTTAATCCGCTCAGATCACACTGAGGCACTTGATCATGGATCAACTCATTTTCTACTCACTTTTGAAATTTATCCTCTTTTTTTGGTATAATTTTGAATAAAACCATTCTACTTTTTGTAGTATAAATAACAAATTAACAAAATAAACATGTCTCAATAAAAGGGGTCAAAAGATATTGGACGAAGCCTTAATTACTGGGCCTAATCAGTCTATGGAAGAAGCGTATCGATAAAAACTTTTCTTATATCACATAGCGATATTGTCTAATATCAATTGTAAATATGCAGACATTCCTTGCGGAAAATGTTGTTTTCGGCAACGAAAAGTTAAGAGAATACTAATTTTAAAACGTATTGTTAAAATATAAACAACAATTGAGTCTAAATATACATTCAGAAGTTAGTAAGAAGCAAACGTTTGTGTCCGTGTAAAATTTGAAGTGCTGTGTTTTTCTTATATACATAAATATACAAATGCTATTTTTTCTAATATCAATGCGATACTTTTAAAATATCATAGCGGTGTTTTTATTATATCAATATTAGTACATATTAGTATTAAAATATTTGAATGCTGTATCCATAGTTTGACGATTTTACCTATTTTGTCTGTTTTTTTCATGCATCGTTGTAAATATGACAGAATTTGATGATACTGTCATACACGTGACATGTTTAGTGCAATAAAACCAGGTTCAATCCACCATTTTCAAAATTTGAAAATGCCAGTACCGATGGGGTTTAATAAACAATGTCGTAATCAAATAGCTAAGTATCAAAATCATTGTTCACATATATATAACATTTAGCAAATTTTATAATGAACGCACCGAAATAATGTATGGCAGATATGCTCCCAACGCACGCATGGAAGACTTTCTTTAATGATTACAATGAAACTAACTTTTGACAAAGATGAATCATACTGTCCTCGTTTAGATTGATTCGAAAACATTTGGCCTGTGCATTTTTGAATCTCCTTTTTTATACAAATTAGACTGTTGGTTTTCCTGTTTGAATGGTTTAACACTAGTAATTTTTTCGGTTCCCATATAGCGTGGTGTTCGCTGTGAGTCAAGGCTCCGTGTTTAAGGCCCTACTTTGATCTATAATGGTTTACTTAAAACAAATTATTACTTTGGTGGAAAGTTCTCTCATTTGAACTCATGCACCATCTTCTTATATCTATAAATCTTTAAAATTTCTCCTTATAAATAACTGCTTTCCAGTCCTTCAAAACGTCATTTGGGTGCTGAATCTTTTGTTAAGTGCAATATGAACTAGCACACTTCTAAAACTTTAAAGGTAACGACAGTTATGATGGTACAAGAACGATAACGTCAATAAAAATACCAAATAAACAGCACTGAACGATCTAAATGTATAAATATAGAAAAAAATATATATACATTTCTAACGTCAACAGACATTTACATCTTATTCATTTATTTTCTTAAATTTTTTTTTAGTATTCATTGCAGAAATGAATTTATAACAAGCGATACGGATTGTTATTTTGAACTAAGAATTTTTCGCGTATTTATACATGTACGATCGATTACTAGTCAAAAACGCAAGTCAAATATCTGTGGTAACAATACATCGGAATGCCCTCACGGTCATCGCGATGTAAAAGAGCGTCAAGGCGGCGAGCTGAGTATGTTCATAGTGATATCGAAGTTGTTCAATTTATAGTCTGAGGCTACTCAGTTGGTATCTTCAAAGTTCGGGACATCAGCATTTGTACATTTTAATTTTTTTGGAATATTTATTTTACCATTTGAATATTCATTGTTATTTGGAGCTGTATTGGATTGGATTGTTTGAATGAATGTTTTTTTTCGTCTTTTAAGTAATGATATGTATATATACGGCCCGCAACGAAGTTTTAATATTTGAAAAATCGCATTTATATTTACTTTTTTCTAAATGCTTTCAGATATTGGACTGATTTTTTTTGTATGTGAGCTAACTATGATGATTTGCAGATGAAATTTAAATTTGTTTTGCTCCGTTAATTTTGGCCAAAATTAAGGGTTTACAACTTCGAAAATTGTTGAAAACACAGTTATACAGACTCTTTTTCTATAAGCCTCTAGATTTTGATCTGATTTTTGACATGTGAGACTACTATCATGTTTGTGTTCACATTTGTTATTGAAATTGCAGATTTTTCAACATTTTAAGACGGGACAATTCGTGTCGCGTTTGACATATCTAGTTTTTGTCTGTTTCGATATTACCCATGTGGATAGGCTATAGCAGTGTGACCTCAAGGGCGGATCCAGCTGTTTTCAAAAGGGGGGTTCCAAACCTAGGATACGGGGTGGGGTCCAACCATATGTCCCCATTCAAATGCATTGATTGGCCACTGGACCTATATTAGAATCTATAATAGGTTGGTAGACTATTTACAAACGCATTAAAATTCCACCATTGCATCATCACTTCAAACAAAATTAGTCGGTTAAACCCTGTGATTGAAAACAATAGACTGAACAGGTTGTTAACACTTTCAAATATCAATAGTGTCAAGCAACATTTTCAATATGATAAGTTCATGTAAGCGTTAATTTTGTTACAGATACGAAATTTTAGTGATATTGATCCTCAAACATTAAGCCGCTCATGAACTAAGTTTGTGAATTATGTTTGCGGTTCTTTTGACATGCATTGTGACGTGTCATCGTATTAATTTTATATTAGTAAACTATAGCAGTTATATTAGAAAAGTATCGCATTCATAAATTTTTGATATTAAAAAATATCGCTATGATATAAGACAAACATCGCATTGATATTTTTAAAATATAGCAGTATCTTTGACTTATAGGCGATTTTGGCTTATCCAACAATTGAATTCATCTCAATTGCATTCCACATAATTTGCTACATGACATTTATTGAATTTGTACATCTACAAAATGATAAATCGTGCATTTATGTTTCATTTATTCAAAAATTCAATTTTCTCGTTTAAATACACCTTGCTTGGTATAACTTAAAATAATTCATGGAAATTATACAGCAGACGTATGTCTTGTTAAGTACAGCTATTTGTAAGATCCAGGCAGGGGGTGATTCATGTATGTCTCAGAATTGCTTTATTTTTTTATATAATAGGCAGCTCAGATTGAAATAAAGTTTGCAAGCTTTTTTTTTTAATTTTGTTGAACGGTTGCTATGGAAACATGCAGGCATTTTTTTAGGAATTTATGATGAAATCAGGCCTGAAAATTGGAAAATGTCTACTTTTTGGTTGCAGCAATTTTATGATAATGACAATTTCAAGAAAAAAAAAATTTCAACATATAATTAGGCATTATTTGAAGTTTATATTTTGATGCTGAGGTTGTGATTTTTTTTTTTGATATAAGGCTAAAATGGTATTTGAAAAGGTGCAAAAATCTGTATTTTGACATTTTCTGAAAATAGCTTAAATGTCATATTTTAAATCAAGAAAAAATGACATTGAGCAGACAAGTTCATTATAAACTATGATTGTATCTTAACGTTCATACATTGAATTATAAAAAACAGGAAAAAAACATCTTGGTTTTTTTAAAAATTTTTGTTACCATGGCAACAAAAATTGGTAAAATTCAAAAATATGACAAAACATAATACTTGTTCATTTTCAAAATTTTTGATATTTTTTTTATATTAATGTAATTTAACAGACAATAAAACTTATGATTTGTTTGAATATGATAAAAAAAAATATATAAGCTTTAATTTAAGTGGCTGAAAGACCATAGCAACCAAATAAAAACCTAGCAACTGGTCTGAAATTGCTGAATTAATTCAGAATCAGCATCAAATACATGGTTTTCTAGGTATTGGATACATATAAATAATGGAGTTTGAATTATATACTCAACAGTTAATTAGATAGTTAATTAACACTTGATCTGCTTTTGGTTACCATATGAACATAAAAGTTCAGATTTAATACAAACCATAATGTACCTTATAATATCTGTTTTGCAGCCCTGTAAATGAACTTCTTTCAACCATAATCAACAAGCAATTATATTTCTCTATATTTACAACTCATATCTCTTGATTTCATGAAAGGGTCATTTTGTTATTGTAATAACAAAGTATGGCATAGAAATTTTAGATGGAGAGACAGAGTTAATAATGTAGGACTGCTGAATTTGGTGCATGCATGGTTTCCTCAAAAATTTGTATTCCTGGATTTTTCTCAATATCTCAAAATTTAAATTTTATTTTGGTCTAGAATCGTAAAAGTAAACGGTACGTCTAAACACTGCTAAGGACTCCTTAGTGCAGTAAAGACCTATACAATGCCACTTAGGACTAGAAGGAGTACTGTTATATATATTATTTTTACATATTATGGTAGAGATAGATATTTAATGCAAACAAATCAAATTTTATAGAAAAATAATCATAAATAAATAAGATATTCAACATTATTTAGACGGTTCATTCCTCCTATTCCCACTTTTTTTTAATAAACTCGTAAGAAGGAGGAAAACTTATGCAAACAAAAGATTATACTTAAGAAACTTTTAATTAGTCAATGTTTTTGGGATAGGAAATAGGTTATTTTTGTATGTTTGAATTTTGTGTTTTTAATTAAAAAAAATGAAAGAAATGGAATGAAATTGAGAATGGAAATTCTGAATAAGTGAAAGAGATAAAAACGCGACCATATATATAGGTGTAATACCACCATTGATTTTTCCCTATTAGTCTTTGTTAAATTGGCACTTTTAAAAAAATCGTACAGTATTTACCTTTATTTCAACCAAAGAAATACTTTGCATGTGTAAAGTTCAATCCTTTCCAGTGATACAGTGAAAATTTCACACTACATTTCATTGCATATAAGAAAGTAACCACCGCCGAGGGTAGACAACCCAATTTTTACACTGTTATTTACTGGTTACCAAAGCAGGTAACCAGTAAATAACAGTGGTAACCAGTAAATAACAGTGTAAAAATTGGGTTGTCTACCCTCGGCGGTGGTTACTTTCTTATGAATGAAATTGAGAATGGAAATTCTGAATAAGTGAAAGAGATAAAAACGCCGAGGGTAGACAACCCAATTTTTACACTGTTATTTACTGGTTACCTGCTTTGGTAACTATGTAACCTTAACGTTCCAAAATATTTTATAAGACTATCAAATAAAAAAAGAATGATGCTTTCAGACACCCAACATACATATTTACGACTCAGAAAAATTGAAGTGCATTGAAATGCAGGGTTAATTTTCTACAACTGTCAAATTCAAGGGAATATTTTTTTAGGCCTACTTTCGTATGCAACCGGATGTGACGTACCATGATTTGGTGGTATTACACCTAAAGAACAACTAAATGTCAAATAAACCTAATGCAATTTTTTCCCCTCCAATTGCAAGTTATTTCAAGCATAACTGTCAAGTTTTGTCTCAGTCAGAACTATAAATTCAGAGAAAATCACTATAATGTAAGGCCATATCCTACGGCAATTCAGTCCAATTTCTTCGAAAAATCCTAATTTCAGTGTATCATTATAAAATGCAGTGTTGACTAATATCTGATCATAAACTCATGATATATGCATTCAAACAATTAAATAGAATACAAAAGACAACTTTAAGATGATAAACAATTTTATTGCACCTTTTAACAATTTTATTGCACCTTTTAGAGTTCATTTGAAGGTTTGTTTTGGTCTGTTTTGGTCCATTTTTCCTCCTTCCTTCCTTTTTCATCAAAACTTGATATCTTTTGTCTAAAAAATAAAACAAATGTGATTATTTTCCCACAAAAATGAAATAAATGTAATGTTAAATCAATAATTAAAGTGTTTTAGCTGAAAGAACTGTCTCTATAAATGTTAACAGTCTACACGGAAGTTTCAGTCTATAAGCCCTTATGTGTAACTTGAGTTTTTGGTCTGTTCACAATACTTCAGGATTTTGAAAAAAAAACGACTGTTTTTTAGTATTTTTTAACAAAAAATCTAAAAGTCGGGGTTGAACTGCAATACTTACTAAGCTGTGAAGCTAAAACCAAGTTATATCGATGTTATACATGTATATGTAATTTCTGAAAATAAAATTGATTCTCTTCATAATCATTATTCTATTCATAATCAGGCTCTCCGACCAAACGTTATCTTTTCAAGAATCTACATGTATGATTTTTTTTTTAATAAACCTACCCCCCCTTTTTTTCCCCTAACCTTCGGTTCTAACCCCAATGTTTCATTATATATTACATTTGTTGAACCTTCTGAAAAGAACAGACGAGACTGTGAGTGAAGCAAAGCATGCAGTCATATTCCAATTTGAATATAAACACCGTATATATAATATATGTATTTTTTAAAATAAATTTCTATTGATACATTTTAAAATAGATGTTGCTATGGGTAATATGTATTTCCATGGTCAGGGCCGTAACTACCTATGAGGCAGGGGAGGCAACTCCCTCCCCTGAATTTTCTACACCAAATTTTTTTTTTAAGTATATGTACACGAAGAAATTGAATTTCTATTATAAACAACACAAGTTTACACTACAGTTTTAATAGTGTTATCTTAATACGTGGTATGTCTGTCATTTTTCTGATTTTTGATCGTAAGTGAACCGTTTTTGTTTTCGTGTGGCCGTCCGTCTGTTATTCAGTGATTGAGGGGGTCAGTATTCGTACGAGAACACATATGAAACTTTGCTTTCGATAATGTTGAATAAAAACTTAACTATTCACATTTCTTTACGGTCTCAATTAAGCAGAGGAAGTTTCTTTTGTATTGTGAATCTTTTAAGATATCGGAAATTCATTACCGGCTGAATCAGCTGTTCGATCGTTTTTTTAAGTCTCTCGATCGTACGAGAACATAATTTATGGTCAATGCCTAAGTAAGTAAACACTCCCATTCGTTGTAGCAGGGACTTTCTATACTTAGTATATACTAGACTAGTATAGAAAGTCCCTGGTTGTAGTTATATACATGTCTGTTCAGCTTTCAACAATATTGAAATTCAAGATCCTCGATAAAAAAAAAATATCTTGCGTTCTATTATCTTGCTTTATATGTTTTTTTAACTTACCAGTTTTAAAAAAAAATATCTTTAAATACAGATAATAATTGTTTGCTTGAAAATTGCTCCAAAGCTCCAGCAAAACTGATCTTTCTTAAAGTAAGAAAATCGAAAGAAAACGGGTAATTTTTAGCCATATCATTTGAGAAAAAAATCCGCGGTCACAATGTATTTAATGTTAACAATTATAGGTCAAAGACGGAGCCCTGGCTCACCCCGAACAGCAATCTCAGCTTGTTTTTGAATAAGTTTGAGTTGCTTCCAGGTTCAAGCAATACTGATGTTTCTTAAAGTAAGGAAATAGAAGGGAAACAGGTCATTTTTTAGCCAATGACTGAGGGAAAAAAACTCGGCGGGGGGCTGTGCCCCCCAATCCCCTATCTAACGGGGGCCTCAATCGGCGGCCCCAAACCCCTGCCTCCCCTGAATTCGAACCCTAGTTACGGCCCTGATGGTAACTATTGAAGTCAGCAACTATTAACGATGGTAATTTAGAGTAAGCTTATGCTTAAATGTAATTTTTTTATCAGTTATGAAACAATGCAGTACATTTAAGCTCTAAAACTGCAATATTGTGCAAATAATAACTCCGTTTCCAAGGAAGAAATCGGTTGCTATGGTGATAAAACTAAAGAAAGTCCCAAGCTTTTTTCTATTTAATTTGGTAAAGTAGTATCCAAACTTCATAACTAAAGTGCTAACTATGCTATACACAGTTACTCTTTTCTGAAAAACACCATAGAAAATTTGATAATTTCGCGAAAATCCCAAATTCAGAAAAGTTGAAAATATGCATTTTTTGGCAAAAATTTTCAAATAATTTACAAATTTGGTTTACATGCAATCTTAACTAAAATGATGTTAAAACCAAGTTGTATCAATGTTACATATGAAAATTAACGAAAAATGTTTGATTCTATTCCTAATTATCAGGCTCTGAATTGTAGTGATTTAAATAGCTGATTTTTGAAAGATTTTACTATGCTTTACAACCAAAAAATAGAGTGTCCGTTACCATGGCAACCACTCGTATTTCCCCACTCATATTTATTTTTTGAGCAGTATTCAGTTACTGCTTCTTCTAGGCCATTTATAGATAATCTGAAACCCTCATAAATCACATGTATATGGCACCCTGCCTGGTTCTTACAAAGAGCTGTACTTAAATGTCACCCTGTTTTAAGAAAAAAATCATTACTTTATACCAAGAAATCTCCCTTTCTTCGTACATTGTAACATTCGTCTGAAATTTCCCACAATGCAACTCGTTGATATAAGACAATATCGCTCGTTTATATAAGAAAAGCTTTTATCGAATCGCTTCTTCCATAGACTTCTTATGTGGCGAACAAAATAAGGACCGAAAAAAACACTATTTTCCCGCTCTTACTGGTCCTGCTAGCGCTATTGTTACGAACAGTAGTAGATTCGTAATAAAGAAACCAGTAGGGTATGTCGTCTGCTAAGTGTCATTTAGATCATACAGCCACTGACAATTTTGTAGCCTAGGCTTCATTTTTGTAAAGATTAAGAAGTAATGTATGCACTTTCACTGTTAAAAAAACCGAAACGGGTACCTGTAGACAAAATAATGTAACTACGAGCCATTTTACATGTAAAACTTGTTGAAAATACACAGATATCGGAACTCCGAGAAAAATTCAAAACGGAAATTCCCCAATCAAATGGCAAATCAAAAGCTCAAACACACCAAACGAATAGATAACAAATGTACATGTTACAACAAAAGGGATAGTCAAACTCCGAAATCAAAAACGAACCGACTAATTAATGAAAAACACCCCAAAAAACCCACACAATTAAGTGAAAGTCTAAAAGATAGTGTCAAAAATATATATGATGAAGACTTTATAACTTTATAAATAGACGAAAAGAAATTTTGGATAAATATTGTCTACCAAAGGCACAAGAAATAATGAACAGTAAACCAACAAAAGAAATCCGGAAAAGGACTTGGTCCAATTAATTATGACGAAGTAAGGCGGATTATTCAATGTGAAGAGTCAAAAATTAGTTTTATGGTTCAATAAAATCAAAATAGATAATAGCCATTCATTAAATAAATCAGCTGCCGATCAGAAAGCCTCGTCAGATCTGGGTCAATATCTTTAATTGTTTTTACATAGGCCGTAATGGTAACGTTTTTTCCTGTAGCTCAGTCCTTATCGTAAACTTGAATATGTATGATAGCTCGTTTCAAGCTGTGACATTTTCACATATGAGGTTAAATTTTCGGGGTACGAAATGAGATTACTTTTTCCGTAAATTAGCATACCCTGAACATCCTTTCATGATGCGGCTCCTTGTGGTAAAATATCCCCTTTTTAACACAATAAGTTCTTTGAAAATCTAATACTTTGAACACATTTTATAGCTCCATAGTTTTTACACATTTATTCTATGTTCCTCTTCTTTCCTAATCACCACAAATGGTTAAGCTCAGTCATTTGTAAAAAATAGAAACATGTCCAATATCACTACACAGAGATTTTTTCTTTACACGTGACTTTTGAGTTCCTCATTTCGAGGCGCATTAGGGATGTTGTCCCATCTGGCAGCTAGTACCCAATACAACTATCGAAGTGAAAAAGGCCAAAATTGAAGCAAGGTTACGGTGCAGTCTGGTGTATTCGCGCACCTAAGACTTATGACTTCACTTTATTCAACTAATAAAACCAATAAATAATTGGATAATATTGTGTGAACACATTTATAAAATACTTTTATTTCATAAAATCTTCTGTTTGTATGGTTTCTCCCTCAAGGTTTTGTGTAATTAGTGTCCAAAATTAGGGAAACCCCTGTTTTGTCTTTGAGAGTTTTTCCAATGTCCGGTGATTTCGGGCATGCCTTCCAAAAATAGCTTATTTTGAATAAAGGAAAGATTTTCTACTTCGAAATATAGCTGAATTTGAACCAAGCACACTGCCAAGGATGCAGAGCAAAAATTATTTCAATCTGATATAAATTTGACTTAAATAAAACAAATTTTATCTGATAATGTAATTTTTTTTAATGGAGATTGGCCAAATATTGTAAATCACCAGATTGCAGTTATTATTTAACTCTTGAACTTATCAATTTTATTCTTTTTTGTCTCTTCGCAAGGCCAAAACAATAATTTAAAGGATTTTATTTTTGTTGATATGACGAAATCAGCTAATGCGTGGTATCACCGACCGCGCGGACACCGGGGACTCCACTGTAATAACAAGAACATTATTTCGCGGGTCAAAATCATTTCTTTTATCTAATAAAGTATTTCGCTTTATTTTTTTATAAATGAACTTTATCTTATACTAAATAGAAAAATAAAATTAAAAAATGGGGTCACCGTTCATTTACGCTCACAATCTGCCTTCGAAAGAAACATACATTTTTGTTAAAGGGAAACTTCGCAAAAAAATCAAAAATTGATATTATGTTCATTCTGTATAAAAATGCTCAAATTCATGAATATTAAAGTTTTATTCTGCTTGATAAGAGATCACCATCGATTTTAAATTTAGAGTATCAATTCTGTCCGGTCGGCCATTTTGTTACCTTCTCCGAATTGCTCCCAAGATATGTCTAAGGACCAAAACTACAGTAACCCGATGTAGTCGTAATTGCGTGTTGATATCTTGTCAATCGTACGGTTGTTTTATCCGACTAGTTAACTATAAGTAAGTTGATACAGAAAATTTTCTTATCTTTTTTTTTTAATAACCATGATCTGTTATTTTTAACAATAATGATAATATTGGAATTAGTTAAAAAGTAAAAGTTTCAAATCGTAAATAAGTGTTCCGTGAAACTTGAATTGTTTTCGGAAATCTAATTAGTTCATAATTCTTTTATGTAATAAACTTTATTCAAATAAATTAGGATCTTCGCTCCACTGATCACCTGCATGGCTAAAGGTATTACTCCCAAAGGTATTGCAGGGGGTGTGACACGTCCAGGTATTCAAGCGATTTCCTGTCGAGCTTGCAAATTCATGCATCGTTTCACTTCTTAGGGTATTGGTCAGTGTACACGGCCGATAACTTATAACTTTCCATTTTGAACTATTAGGTGTATAATATGCATCTCTATCTTGCGTGTCCGAAAGTGATATTATATACTAGTCATTACTAAACTCATACCAAGGATTTGTATAGTTAGTCTAACTATACAAATCCTTGCTCATACGCTTGTTTATGAATAAAATTTCTGATGTAAAGAAAATTATTTATAAAAATATAGATAATACCTAAAAATAAACAACAGATTTGATGAAATAAAAATCTATATACATATTTTTTGTCAATGGTGAAGGACAGATCGGACCATACCAGAAATTTCGATTTAAAAAAATGTACGCACTTGTCGACCATCGTATATACGCCAGGATAAAAAGTTACGGAACTATAGCGCAAATTCAAATATATACATGTATACATTGTACATAAGAAAGAAACATACATTTTGTGTAAATTGTGGTAAAACTAAAAAGTTTTGTTAGTGGACTAGTCCACGTATGCCAACGGTATGTAATCATCAAATGTCGAAAGACTATTGTATACCAAAAGAAGAAGAAGAAGAAGAAGAGATTTAAATACAGGTCGATATATAACTTTCTTTGGCTCATCGAAGTTATGAACATTTATATATCAATTAGATTGTTCTCGAATAAAAGAAGAAATTCGTCATCATCACAATTGTTCCGACATGCATGTTATATGTACGCAACTGGACGTACACTAATAATCCCTAAGGGATGTGAATATTTTCCAGGAAAACTATAGAGTATCAAAGTTTCAAATCAATTTCGGGATTTGTTTTCTTTCTTGATATTCAATGACAGCAATTCAAAGAACAAACTGCTTGTCCGCTTTATGGGTATTCTTGCCAGTTGAAACAGACTTATAATAACATTAAACAATAGGGAAAGATGACATTAAATTCGTTCTGGTTTTTTTTTTATACATTGTTGGTCAAATAGCTAAAGTATTATATATAATTGGGCCCGATATAGTTACGGTGTGAGACGAAGACTATTTTGTTAAGGACATTCCCGATTATGTAAAACAAAATGTTTTTGTTTTTCACACTTGAAAAGCATATATGTTCGTAAATTTCGATTCCATTCCAAAAAGATTCTTAAATTTTCTGTCAATTTTTTTAAAAAATTATCAAATATCTGAAGTATTCGTGCGTTGTGAGATTTGAAATATTTTGATGAAAACATTAATTCCTAAATAGGTAATTAAAGATAACTTTGGATGGACTTAATTATATAATTGCAATTGTTAATGATCTGTTTGAAATTTTTAAGGCTGCCGATCCTAATCTAAAATAGTACAATTTTTGGTTCATACACTCGTAATTAGAAGGCTATTTTTATTTATGAATTTATACTTCAATTAAAATAATAAAGTATTTTATCGTTACTGAATTAATCAAAAGTCATAATTCATTTAAAAGTGATCTTATCATGCTTATGCAAAATATAAAAATATACAACAGCTATCCAGTTATTGTGCGACCTTATTATTCCCGTTAATTAATTAACTTTTTTTTTTACATTTCTGCAGGGACGTCTATATAAGTCCTTGATTTCTGTGTCTAAAACATTGACTGACTCCCGTTTTCAATTCATACGAAATGATGTTCACACCTTCAAGCCAGTAAACCGTGACGCCTAGATTTCACTGAATGAGGATCAAAGGATTAGAATTACATAATGCTAATCCTTTAATTACCTTGAGTTAACCGACGCACTCAACATTCTTTAGGTGTCACAAAACAATACACATTTTATTTCCACCGTACAAGCAAGTGAAAATGTTTGCTGGAATGAAGCAAAAAGGTCAAAATACAAACGTGTATTTTTATTACGCTATTGATCATGTCAATTTCATATGTTTGTTTAAAGTATTTGTAGATAAAAAATCATAAAAATGTTCTCTTGTATGAATTAATTTTATTATTAAAATTCGATTTAAAATATCCACACGATCTAATTTTAAAAGTTGCATGGCTATCACTTATTTTTCGTTGGTTAATAGCTACACCAAAAGTCGTCGATGCGCTTTAAATGGCGTTATTAGATGGTTAACGAACAAGACTTAAATGAGATATTTTCACTCCCGGCATGCATCAAAGACTTAAACTACGTCACATAAGTCAGGAAGTTTCAAGAAATAAAATTAATAATTCCCAATTTTCTCCTTTATTAGATTTCATATCAAAATAAAACTTGGTGAATATGTTTTTTATGGTATTATGAACAAAATAAGATGAAAAGTGAAAATTCGCGAATTATCCCTTTAATGTCCTTTTTTTCTGTTGAACTAATAGGAGAAATAGCGGTAATATCTAAATAAAAAAAGAACTAAACTACAGAAATTGCTTAAATTTAACAATTATTTAGTTTATGTACAGCTTATTCGAAACAACAATAAAAAAAATAGGTCACCGATGAGTTAAAAAAGATATTTCAATTCAAAAAATGGCATTTTTTCACCAAAGGGAGATAATTTGGAGCTTTTTCAATGATATCTGCATTTTAAAATTCACCTGGAGCCAACACATATTGATTTTTTGGAATCGTTTGTGTACCATATGAAAAAGTAACAATTACTAATGGTAATAATTAATAAAAATTTTAATGAAAATTATTTTTTTTTTCTGAAAATCTTTTAGACCTCCTTTAGACTTGTCAACAGTTTTGAGAAGGTTTTTATTGAAGGAAAGTAGAATTTTTCATATTATGTGGAGAAAAAACTCTACATTTTTGACAAGTTAATTATATACACTTCCAGATACAAAAATTGTAACCTCAGAATGTAGGATTTTACATCTCATATTCCAAAATTTCCTTGGGGGGGGGGGAGGGCATGCCCCCAAACCCCCCTAGCTGGTTCTGATCACTTCGCAATACTCACCAGTGACACAGAATTTATCAGTCTAGCTCATATATAACTTAAGTCTAGTATTTTTTTTAACTAGCCCATAGGGCTAGTGCTTCAAATAGTTTTGGGCACAGACTGTTAGCTACAGATAACAATTTTTACAAGCCATAACTGCATGACTTGTGGTTAAGCATGATGCCATGGAAAAACAATTGATGGTTTCCCCTAACCCGACCGAGTCATTTTTTAACCGCTGGGTCATTTAATTTTTTTTAAATGAGTTTAAAATGCATGTACCCTAAAATATACAATACAGTTTAACAATAATGCAGTCAAATAAAATTATATAAAATATACAAAAAATCCTTAAAAGCAAAGCAAATAAGTGAGTCTTGAGTTGCAACCATTCCAAGTTGAAGGAGGGATGAATGCCGGAGATGTTGTTAACTTTGGGAAGTTCATTGAATTCCAATGCACAGATAATTACGCATGGTTACAAAAAAAAAAAAAAAGTCTGCCTGCCTGGTCTTTAAAATTTTCCCATGTTAGGGGAAACCAACAATTAATTTTCCATGGCCTGAAGAATGGGTTTTCCCTCTGAAAAGGCTCCCTGCAGGGTCTGGGATCACCCAACAGACACAAAGCCTTGTGTCACAGTTGGGTCTCATTGTGGTCTAAGCGTGACGCTGGATTGACGATTTTTTGTAAGCGTGACACATGAAAGTCAAATTATTGTGCCTTGAAAACAGAAAAATGAAGTCTAGAAGGACATGAGAAATGCTTACGTGCATAGTGTAAGAGGGATACAGTAAAATGACATAACAGTAAGTGGGTTTCGGGATCAGAACCCCCCCAATGAGACCCCCTAATAGTAGTCCAAATAACTATGGTGTCTAATGGAAGGCTATTTTAAATCTTTGGTTTGGCGATGTAAAGTGTCAAAGAAAAGAATATAATAACCTTTCAAGATGTCATAATTATTTGGACAAGTGTTGTAGATGTTTTGGGGTGGAAATTTAATATATGCCAGTTGACTGGTATGCATATATAATACATATATATTGTGTAAAGTATCAAAGATGTTTTGGAGTAACACAATGTTTAACGCATACAAGTAGACTGGCATATATTTCCGCCCAAAACTATCTGATATGTGTCCCTGTGTTTTGAGTAGCAGCTGATGCAAAAAAGAGAAGAAGCGTTTTTAATGAGGCAGGCGTTACCTGTGAAAGCTTAAGGGGAGGAATTAAGTCCGTATCAATTACTTTTTTTAAATTCTAACATATTTTTATGTTCAAAAAGAAATGCATTAACTGTTAACGTTTCAGATGTCAGATGGTTCTGTTAGGGATTTTAGATGTGACGTCATTTTAGTCATTACATCGTTTTCAATGTCAATAAAGAGATGCTTATAATCATCAGTTAACTTTTTTCATTTGAAAGAATTATTAAAATAAAATTGTTATTGTGCTTATTTCTATATATTACTTGACTATTAAATACATTTTTTATATAATTCTCAAAGTATATCTCATGACAAAGGAGACCAGAACATGCAGAATAAAGAAAGAGATTTCTGGGCAAATGCTGGAATAGAAAAAAAAATTAACGATTTTGATTTCATAAGTACATGTACATTTGGAATTTTTTTTTTTATTATTGATTTTTTTCTATTGTTATTTGGGACTTCGTCTCCTTATTATCCCCAACAAAAATCTTGAACAAATAATTATCTGAATTCAAAATAATTGTTTTACCAGATAAGTGAATCAGTGATGTATTTCTTTTTTTCAGATTATTATAGCTGCAACAGTTTTCGGTCTGGAGTACGCATTTTAGAAGAATTAGAAATCAACTGACCTCAACTATGAAGAAAAATTTTGTGAGTTGATATGTTAATAAATACTTATGTTCAGACTTGAGCAGCAACATTTTTTTTTGTAATTGTTACGAATTTGATTCAATGTATCATTGAGTATGGCGTTCATTATCACTGAACTAGTTAAGTATATATATTTGTTTAGGGGCCAGCTGAAGGACGCCTCCTGGTATGGGAATTTCTCTCTGCATTAAAGACCTATTGGTGACCTGCTGTTTTCTGTTCTATGGTTGGGTTGTCTCTTTGACACATTCCCTATTTCCATTCTCAATTTTATCTATAGACAAGAAGAAGATGTTGTAAATTGCCAATTGATGAGTAATGTTGAGACAACTTATAATCCAACTGAGTCAAAATTTAGCAAATTAAAGCAACTATAGGTCACTGCCTTCAACAATGAACACAACATACCGTATTATAAATTTGCTTGAAAAGGCCCCATCACGACAAAGCGAAATATAGCTAGGGCCAAATTATTTTTTAAAACACAACAGTAAATTCAAACCAAATGAGACATTTTAAGTTCAGATTATTTTGGTTGTGTAAAATATAACATGGTCCAGCTTTCAATGGAAGATGAAATAATCATCATCCTGCACAAAAAGATTTTAGTAATCAAATAAACTTGATAATTTTCAACTGGTTAACAAAAATGAACCACAGTCATTTGAATTTTAGTGATAAATAAACAAAAAAAATAGAAAAAAGTCGCTAGATATGTTTATTTATCACTAAAATTCAAACGACTGTGAATGAACCATTAACCCTTTCACCGATTGCTGCCCAGACAGAAGCTACTCTGAGACGATGGCTTCCCTGGCTACTATTGCTCAAGTGGGAGATCTTCATAATAAATGTCAATAAAAACTTGTTTGTAGTTATTTGTGTATTTATTTCATTCACTAACACCATGTTCACAGTTTTATTCATGTTTTGATAATTTTTTCCTCATAAAATATTCAAATTTTCAAATTTTCGGCATTATCTAGGTGAAATTCTCAAAATTCTGCTCTTTGACCCAAAACGGCAAACTTTTGAAAAATTTTATGAGGCTGTACAAATTCCTCACACTGAACGATGTCCATTCCAAGTGTTTTGTACATAAAACGACATTTTATGTCAAAAAAGTATACTAGTTTGGCTTCAATTCTTCCATATTCTTTCAAAAAAAATGTTCCCTCATTTCAAATTCTCGTAAATTCCGTAAATTTCGTCTGATTTTGACACGGTTTTCAACAAACGGAAGCCCAATGTTTACACTTTCATCCGGGTATTCATCAAAGAAAGATTACTCATTTTTGCACTGTTTTGAGCGGGAAACATAAAAGATGTATTCCGATCCCGGTAAAACGGGACTCATCGTCAGTTGTCTGAAGCGTGAATCCCGGTAAACCGGGACTCATCGGCGAAAGGGTTAAGATTAAATCATTTTCTACAGACTCTTTCCTGACATCAACATGTATTTGCTTTCATACCTTGATTTGTCTTATGATATTTATATAAAGTATTGGAGAATAAACAAAAAAACATTTTATATATATATAAGCTTTTGATTTTTAATCAGTTAAATGTATTCCTTTATTAATATGATATTTATTTTTAAACAAGGAAATCCCAAGACTGGTAGAAATGGATAAAAAGGATTTCCAGAAATTTGAGGAAGATGAACGATCTGGTGATATTGACCAATACTTTACTAAGATGCAGCTTGCTAATCTCTCTGCGTATGAGACACTTAGATACAGAAATATGAAGAAAAATTTTGAAATGATGGTTAAAATGGGTAATAAGACTTAAACTACCACCTAGTCTATTTTTCTTAGTTTTATATATACCACAATCAAAGTCAATGCAAGGCCGTAGGGCAGGTCTGTTTAAAGTGAGGCAATTCGGGCTTTTTTTTTAGGGTGGTTCGGGTGCCTGACATGTACGGGAGAAGCTTTTTCCAGCATTACCATCTATAATAAAAATTAAAAAAAAATAACAGAAATGCGTTTTTTTTTTTTATTAACTAGCCTAGTAAGTAACAAATCAAGTTTCAATATTAAAGTTAATCTCTGTTGGTCAACTAAAACTTTCCTTTTCTCCTGTGACCTGTACTGCTTCAACACACGTTCTTGACTTATGTATGTCCAACATCAAGTTATAAGCTTCTATAAGACGAGCATCAATAAGAATATATGTATTATACATAATCATTCACCATAAGAATAGGTACAGAGAAAAATAGACCAACATTGTTACTTAACCGGATTTTTGACGTTCTAATGTCACAAGTGATCACAAGTTATCTGTAAACATTCCGCTGGAAGACCTATCTGAACACATTATTCTGATGGAAGACCTTTACTTGGACACATTATTCTATCATTTTTTAAGTCATTGGTTTGACCTACCGCGGTTCGAACCCACGACCTACCGCACTAGAATCAATGGAGCACGCTTGCATACAACCAGACAATGCTGATCATAAACAGAAAAAGAAACACGAAAAAAATTATTTTCAAACAATACCAAAAATATATCATTCCTACTTTTACTAAAGATAAATAAAAATCAAGAATTGCCTTATACATTTTTAAGACTTCCATAGAAAAGGCGCTTCATGATTTTGTTTAAATTAATTATGAATAATTATTATATTTTTGGCCAATGAATTATTTTACTGTAAAGATTAATAACTATAATCGATTTAAAAATAAACCAAGGAAAGTATTAAGCCAGCATATTTATAGGGGTGTTTTTATACTCATGAGTTACCTTTTTCAATATTTTTTCTCTTTAAAATACCCATCTTCAACCAGTTTTGTAACGACATTAAGATTTGTTTCAATTTTTTTTATTTTGATTTGTATTCGGAACACTTATTTTTTTACCGTCATCGATTCGCTATGGTAAAAGCTGCAATCGCTGCTGCAGATTGAACATATTGGATGTAGTAGTGTGCTGGTAGATAATTTAAAAACGCGAAACTTGCATATTGATAATGTAAAATCTATAATTAAAAAAAAATGACACTTTAAAAGTTTGGTCGTCGTTTCAAAAGTGAGGCATTTGCCTCCATTACGCTACGGCCCTGCAATGATTATTCTTTCTAAGGAATATACTTGAAATGACAAAGATAACAAATATCCAGCTATATTATCATAAACTAGTGTAAACATGGGACAAATTGTAGAAATCTTGAATTATATATGTACCCTTTATAGTTTGCCCCATAAATATTATTGTTAGTTAAAATAAAACTAATAGATTTCAATAATTTCAGCAATTAGACCTACAGTTTTATTGTAAAGCATGAACAAATGCAGACTTAATATCAAATAACCTGCAAAGGCTACGTGTTGTAAACATTGCATATTATTGAAGCATGGATTCCAGAAAAGATATTTTATTTTCAGGTCTACCAGCACAGAAACCTGAATTCATGAAAGCACTGAAGCAGAAACAGATTGTTAAGAATACAAATGAGTCTGGTTTTGATGAGATTAGAAAACCTAGTTCAGACAAAGTGAAAAGACATCAAGGTTTTTATACTTATCTAAATATTCATTCAAATGATTTATATGAAAATGGTGAAATAAAGTCATTGCTAGACCATGTTTTTTAAGTTCTCAGGTAATTTGTCATACAGAGTTTCAACCTTTATTTAATACATAGTAATTGTATTTTAATATACAATTCCATTATGTAATTATAAACTAAATAAAGAGCTTTAAAAAAGATGTATAAGATTTGACACAGAAACTATCAATACGGTCGACCATTCCTCTGGTTGCATGATAACAAAATGCAAAAGGAGATCATGGTGTTTTACAAGTCCAAATAAGTGTAACGTCTTTTTAATTTTCTTGGATGCTTTCCTAAGACGTCATAACGCTGAAGCCATTTTTTACATCTGGACTGTGAGATATAATTTTGGCTGGAAACTTGAGAACCAATTTTGGCATGAAATCTTCATTGCCATCAAGAAATTTATGGATAGTAGTAAAGTATTACCTTTTTGTTCTTATTGATTCAAAATATTTCCAAAAATATCCAAAAGGAATAAAATTAAGATATGATTCCATTTAAGGTAGCAAGTATTTACTTTAATTTTAAACAGGTTTTCCAGAATTTCCCAGTCTGCGATGTTAAGCGGTAGCCCGAAGCCCTTGTCTAGTTTGATTAAGCTCAGACTACTTAACGTTCACTGCCGATAGTCCAACCGGTCTAGTGCATATCTGTGTGCAATTTTTTAATCGTTACCGTAAGTTAACGAAGAATGTCACTCGACGCAATCGATATTAATAAACTGATACTCTCTTCCTTGCAAAAATTCCGTAAACCAGTTTTGACGGTCTCCTTAATAACCGATTGTTCAAAATAAAAAAAAGCACGAAAACGGTCAGTACCACGTGTTTTGAAAATGTCAAATTTTGGTAATTATTGATTGATTTAAGTTGCATAGACTGAATAAAATATAATCATAACAGAAAATTAAAAAAACATTGAACTTTTTTGCGTCGGAAGATATTAATTTGTCACTGCCTGCTTGACATCTTGTGTATTTTCAACGATTGGTTATTAGGACGACTTCAGTGACTGGTTACCGTTAATTTTATGAAGAAGTGGAACCAGTTTTGATTTCATGACGAAAGTGTGTAAGTTACAGACATAATTTTGGTGACAAACATCGTTTGATATACATGGCTTCACTGTCGGAAAGTGCGAGATCATGAAAGGCATCAAAAAGGCCATCTCGCAAGTCCGACCAAGTTACAGAGGCTAAAAAAAAATACGAGGTTAAACGGGTCCGAGAATTTATAACTCATTGGACTGACAATCTTCCCTGACCCTGGCTCCAGTACGAGAATCTAGTTATGTTTTGTAGCTACTGTAAGGAGCAGGGAAAAGGAGGCAAATTTGTATCTGTATTTGTATTTGAACAGGAGTTGTTCAGCAAATTGAAAAATAATATGAAAAATCATGAAGAATAAAATTTTAACTGATTGATTTTTTTCTTTTCTTGGTCTGCATCAGAAAGGATGATCTCTTTAACTTCAAAAGTCAAATTTGAATGAAAAATTAATTTAAACAAAATGTGATGGCAAGGGGTTTTTATCTACATGTATACATTTATTTTACATATATATGTCTTAAATTCTTGTCAACAGTTTTGAGAAGGTTTTTTTTAAGGAAAGTAGAATTTTTTTATATTACATGGAGAAAAAACTCTATATCTTTGAAAAGTTATATACACTTCCAGATACAAAAATGTAACCTCAGAATGCAGGATTTTACATCTAATATTCAAAAATTTTCCCAACCCCCCCTAGCTGGTTCGGATCACTTCGTAATCCTCAACAGTGACACAGATTTTATTCTGTCCAGTACATATAAATTTGGTTTATTCCCGATTGTCCCACTTTTTAAAATTTTAAAGTTTGATTGTCCCACATAAAAAGTTCTGATTGTCCCACATTATTTTATGGGCAGCAGTCCTTTTGCGCCAATTACTGTTTTTCAGGGGTATCATTTGCGCCAAATTTTGTTTTCAAAATGTATCAATTGCGCCAATATTCGGAACTCATTTGCGCCAATTTACCTGAACATATATCTATGATAATAAATATTGATGATTAATATTCATTCTTATTTTTGGCTTAAAAAGTATCATATGTTCGGAGATATTTCGTCATAAAGATGAGCATCTGGAGAGAAATGACTTGAGATGCATTAACAGTCCGTGTACAGAGAGAGAAGAAAACATATTGCTTTGTTGAATATTTAATACAAAGTCCCAAGTCCAAAAAAAGGAGGAGAGAAGTCATTTTTCTTCTAATTGGCGCAATCGCATGTTTTATTTTTTGGCGCAAATGATACCATGTAATTTTAAAACAGGTGGCGCAAACGTAGCATTGGAGAAAATAAGTTGTGGCGCAAAAGGATGCATTTTTGGCGCAAACGGATCTCTCCCATTTTATGAAGTAAAATGTTCTTAGATAAACAAGGTAACTGTTGTTTGTTTTGCAAAATAAACAAGAATTAATTATTGCACATAAAATATTAATTTTATAAAAGTATAAAATATCAATTTTATAAAAGTATAAAATATTAATTTCATAAAAGTATGAAAATATTAACTTTATAAAAGTATAAAATATCAATTTTATAAAAGTACAAAATATTAATTTCATAAAAGTATGAAATATTAATTTTATAAAAGTACAAAATATTAATTTAGAAAAGTATAAAATATTAATTTTATAAAGTCATCAGATAAAAACACTTTTAATATAAAACCAATATTATATCTCTGATTTATGAAATATATCTACAATGTTACGTTTAATATTTATAAAACAAATGTCAATACCACAATTTTAATAACATTTTCTTTGTAACGTTTTCAAATAAATAAATAAATAATGCATGCAATTTAAAAGGTATAAACTCATTTACATTCTACTTTTAATCTGGGAACAGTATAGCTAACAGTCAATTAATATGTTCCAGCATCTAAATGAAATTGTTGATGGAGAAATGTTTCCACTAGTACCTTTGCAATTTTACTAGGGATTTCAGAGGACATGTTAACAACATTCTCTGCGCTATTGAAGACTGCTAAAAAATCACCTGAACCAACAACGTTCTTTATTGATAACGAATCTGTTGGTAGATTTTGACCAGTTTTGTCTTTCAAATAATCACTATTAGAGATTATTTTACCAATATTCCTTTTGTCTTTGCCGACAAGACTCGTAACCAACTATATACAGAAGAATCAGACTTCAATAAAAGTTGTGGTATGATTGCCAATGAGACAATTCTCCACCAGAGACCAAATGACACAGAAATTAACAACTCAAACAATTTCCCAATTGTCCCACATTTAACCTTCCCAACTGTCCCACAAACATATTCCAGATTGTCCCACAAAATTGCATTACTTTTCTACCTGTAATTTCAAAAAGTGGGACAATCGGGAAGACACCATAAATTCATGCTAGTAATTTTTTTTTTAACTAGCCCATAGGGCTAGTGCTTCAAATAGTTTTTGGCACAGACTGATTTCCAAAATACATCACTTCTGTAGAGTATAAAAGTATAAAAACTGGTAAAAATTGACATACCTGAATTTCAAGAGCATTCGATTTGTATTATCCAGAAATTTAGGTCCATTAAATTTTAAGGCTTACACAAAAAAATCAAACTGGTGATTGACCCATGCATTATAATCTTCCCATATTAAAAGGAGATTTATTTGATAAACAGGTCAAACAGTCAAAGATTTATCAAAATTAGAAACAAAGAAGAAGAAAAAAGTTACACAAAGAATGGATTCTGATTCAGATGAGGAATGGAGACCCAGTTCAGAAAAACGGAAAAAAAATCCAGGTACTTATTTACTCGCTGTAGTTTCAGAAATTATTGCGAATGTTTTCATATTAAATTGCAAAAAAGTGACAATACCAGGATTTTAGATAAAAACTTTTTTCTTTCATAAAATTTTGCAATAGCATTATAATTTCTGAATTAACAGTAATTGGTTTTATTAAATAAGGTGTTAACATTTATGTTAGGACAAAAAAAAATATATGTCTGTTTCCTGTTTTCCGACCGACCCTGACTCAAACCCCCGGACCCAAGATCTTTTTATTCAAATCTGGAAAAAAAATTCTTTTCCGGTCCCATCCAGATCCGTATCTTACTATGCCCAAACAATAAAAATGGCTGCTCCCAGCACAAATGTGCTTCAAATTATAAAGGTTTAAAAAACGTCAGCACTGGGAGAATTATTCAATTAAAGCTTCTTTAAAGGGATTAAATCATTTTGGGGTACAGGACCCTAACCAAACATGACATTTAACCGACTGCAAATCTGACAGGGAGTGCAAAAATAAAAAATCCCGACCTACCAACTATAGTGTTTTGACATTTTATGTGACTGTTTATTTTATCTTCTATTATAAATCACTGGATTATAAATACTACGCAGTTTTTAACCTACAGCAGAGAATCTGACATTGTAAACAATAAGGCAATTAAATATCATCTGGTTTCTATCTTTCATACTTTTCTATGTATGTATCTATGAAATAGTTCAGTTTAATAAAATGTAGTTATAGAAGCAGTCACGTTTATTTAGAAAGTTGTGTTATATATATAAGAACCCAAATGCAGTTATAAATACACAACACCGACCCTGATTTATTTGCCTTGGCAGCAGGAAACAGACATATATTTTTTTTGGCCTGACTCTCATTTGGTTCACTGTAGCTTTAAAAGAAAATATAAATGACAAAATTTTAAAATGTTTTGAAAATTATGTGAAGGTTACCTGATGCTACCAAACTTAAATTACATATTAAAGGAAAAACATTATCCTCATAGAATGTAATCTGATGAAAAAAGCCCACAGATTTTTGTATTAATGAGCGGTAGCTGTTTTTACCGCTGTTTTAAAACAAAGTATGAAATATTATACAATTTAGATAAAAATCTATAGAAAAGAGAACAGAATATCTTTACTTCCTTCCAGCATTTGAAGTACCAAAGAAAAGGATTAGAAAAGAAAAGAAGGAACAAAATAACTTAAATTCTGATGTAAGTGGCAAGATTGGGCATGTTATTTCTTAACCTTTTTAATTAATTAATTGAAATCTTTATTCTCTGGATTCTGGTCAAGAGAAGACGCTTAAATAGTACAAATTATTTCTCTTTTTCCCAAAAAAATATTTCAAAATTCCTATTCATGTTTATAGTTATAATTAGGATACAAATTGGTGCTAATAGAAACATCAAATCAGTAAACTTTTTGTAAAAGGCCTACGGAAGGAGAAAATATCAGTTTGGCTGTGCAAAATTAAAAACTGGGATATTAGGAGCATTTTGGATATTTAATATTAAAATTTAGGGGCCTAACAAATGATGAATAGTCACATGATTATTTCGGAAGATTCAAACAAATTTATGCAATTTATCAGGATCTTAGAATTAAATGGCATCATGAATGTCAACTGTACATGTACTTTGCAGACAGTTATAAATTTTCTGTCATTGAAAGAAATTTTTGAATATTCATAATTTGTTCTCTTCAGGATGAAAATGTTGATGGAGTTTCTGATGAAAGAGAAGAGAAAGGGAAGTCGGGAAGCCATAGATATCCACAGAGAAAAATTCCTCTAACTAATTATATGTATTTAGAAGTACCTGATGATGATGAATTTATTTGTAAGTAGATTCAATTTTTAATATTTTGCATGTTCAATAGTACTTAAGTGCACTTGATGAAATTTTTAAATCATAGTCAAGCTAAGGGTTATATTCATTGTCAAGTTTTTTAATTTCAACCATGTCTGTGTTAAATACCATCTTTTCACGTATACTTTATTTCGCGTTTAGTTCTTCCTAATTGATTTTGTGGCAATTTGATTTCGCAATTCTAAAATTGTCTCAATGAAAAAAGATTTTTACATATTCATGGCGATTTATATTAGTGTTATTTTTCTACTCTCAAAAATTAGTTGGTTTACAGTGATAAGCAATTTGTTTCATGGATTGTATTTGAAATGAAGAAAAACTCAAATAAAACAAAAACTAAACATGATGTTTGGTATATATGCCAGAACTGCTCATGAAATGTTCAAAACAAATTAGATGATAAACTTGTTTTGTTGCAGATTGTGAAGATTGTGAAAGAGAATATGAAGGAGACTGTCCTGTTCACCCCTGTATACCTATATTTGATTCCCAGGTATGACTCAAGATAACTTAATTAGCTATGTGATATATAGTTGATTATATGCCAAAAATTATTGATTGACTTAGTACATATATTATTTGTGAACTGGACTAGGTTTTAAAAATCAAAGAATGCAGATATTGGATTTTTTTTTTTTAAGAAAAAAGATGGTCTGCAGCCATTTTTTCACAACACTGACCGAGAGAATATTTTGTTGATGATTATACAAAATGGATGCTAACAAATGATAACATCATGCACAGAAGACTTAGTTTATGATATATGCATGCATTTGTTCAAGAATTGGATTAACTTTATTAACTGCATTCATTTCATATTAAACAAGTAATCCTGTGTTAGGATGCTAACACAAAAGTCACCAAAACGGACCCCAAATCGTTTGTTCTGCGGTATCAATGATGCCAAATTACCTATGTGTAAAGTTTCATTAAATCGAATGGATTTTGATATTTTAACATTTTTCTCGTTTCCATGGTTACGGCGGCCATTTTTGGAAATTAATGTCCACATATGGTAGGCAACATTTGTTTTAAGTTTCATCAATTTTGAAGCATTTTTGAAATTTTTGGACATTTTTGCTGTTTCCATGGCAACGGCGGCCATTTTGAAAATTCCAAACTCAAAAGTTTAGTCTACATACATTAGGCAACATTTGCTATAAGTTTCAATAATTTTGAAGCATTTTGAAGTTTTTCATATTTTTGCTGTTTCCATGGTAACGGGGGCCATTTTGAATATTCCAAAGTCCAACCCCCACTGTTATGTGTTCCCTCCATAATTATATACAATCATGTACCATTTAATGTCTCTAGAACTAATTTGACATTGATGTTCTGGAATGTTCCATAAAAATTCACCCCCCTAAAATTATGCCAAGGAGACCCCCTACTGAAATAAAATTAGTTCCAAGTTTAAGCTGACATGTGTCTCTAAATATTCATAAAAGAAAATATAATACCATCTACTCTATTTACAGCAGAAAATTGATGAAATGCAAAAAAAAATTGACCCCACCCATCTTTGAGCCCCCCTAATTATGCCAAGATGACACCCTGGTATCATGGACATTGGGTTCTGCAACCCCCATGATGCAGACCTATACCCAGAATAAATATAAATTTTCCATCCTGTACTGCTTCCCAAAAAATGGTAGGACAGTTTAAGGGGTCAGAAAGAGAAGAATAAGAATAATAACTAGAATTGCCATTGCAAGCAATAGCGGATGTCACCCTTCCCCTATTGCCACTAACCGGCAGCCATTTCAAAATGATTTAACAGTGAATGCACATATATTTATGGCAATACATCTTTCTGTAAATTTTCAGTACATTCAGAGCATTTTTAAAAAATTCACATTTCTGCCGTTTCCATGGCAACGGCAGCCATTTTGAAAATTTCAAAGTCAAAAGTCTCATCTGTACTTGGCAGTTAACAATAATATCAAGTTTCATTAAGTTCTAAGCATTTTGAGAAATTTTGATTTTTTTGCAGTTTCCATGGCAACAGTGGCCATTTTGGAAATTCCAAAGTCAAAAGTCTGATCCAGTCTTGCCAGTCAACTATCATATTAAGTTTCATCAATTTTGGAGCATTTTGAAATTTTTGAGATATTTGATCCTGTATCCATGGTAACAGAGTAGTTCCAATGATTGTCAAAATCAATCAAAATCTGTATATAGTGGATTACTATATTGTGTAAAAATTTGATGATTTTAAGTTCAAGCATACCAAAGTTATTCACCAAACCCGGAAGTTTTTGGAGCATTTTGACCTTTTTGCATTGTTTCCATGGAAACGGGAGACATTTTGGAAATTCCAACGCCAAATTCCACATCTACCAAAGTTGCTCATCGTTATGGTAAAGCCTCAAAAAATTTGGAGCATTTTCATATTTTTGAAATTTTTGGTGTAGTTTCCATGGCAACATAGTAGTTCCAATGATTGCCAAAATCATCCAAAACCAGTATATGGCCGGCACCTACATTGTATCAAAATATGATGATTCTGAGTTTAAGCATCTCTAAATTATTCCAAAAAAACAAAAGGTGGAATTTTTCACAATTGTTCCGTTTCCATGGAAACGGCAGCCATTTTTTATGGTCTTAGACCCTACTGCAACCCGCAATTTTGTGTTCCCTATTATACCTAACTATCATTAAGATTGGTTCCATTGGCTCCTAGAAAAGTGGCGGACAAAATAGTTGGAAGAATAATAATAATAACAAAGAAACAGAGGAAAAGCAATATGTCACCCGACATTGTCGATCGGGTGACATAACTAGAATTGCCATTGCAAGCAATAGCGGATGTCACCCTTCCCCCAATGGCCACTAAGCGGCAGCCATTTCAAAATTGTTTAACAGTGAATGCACATATATGCATTGCAGTACACCTTTCTGTAAATTTTCAGTACATTGAGAGCATTTTAGAAAATTTCACATTTTTGCTGTTTCCATGGCAACGGCAGCCATTTTCAAAATTCCGAAGTCTAAAGTCTCATCTATACATGCAAGTTAACAATAATATTAAGTTTCATAAAGTTTGGACCATTTTGAAAATATTTGACATTTCCGCAGTTTCCATGGCAACGGTGGCCATTTTTGAAATTCCAACTTCAAAAGTCTTATTCAGACTTGTCAGTGTACAATCATATTCAGTTTCATCAATTTTGGAGCATTTTGAATTTTTTGTAATTTTTGACATTTGGGATGGTTCCTATGGCAACAGAGACCGTTCCCAAAATTGAATGGCATATACCATATTGGTACATGGGAGGGACCATACCATCAAAGTTTCAATCAATTTGACCTACCATTTTAAGAAAGTAAATGCCACTTAAAGGTTTTTGGACCATTTTGACCTGTTTTGCATTGTTTCCATGGTAACGGCAGACATTTTCGACATTGCAACACCAAATTCCACATCTACCAATGTTGCTCATCATTACTGTGAAGTTTTATAAAATTTGGAGCATTTCCATATTTTTGAAATTTTTGGTGTAGTATCCATGGCAACATAGCAGTTCCAATGATTGCCAAAATCATCCAAAACCAGTATATGCCCGGCACCTACATTGTATCAAAATATAATGATTCTAAGTTAAAGCATTTCCAAATAATTCATCAAAACCAAAAACTGGAATTTTCCATTATTTTTCCGTTTCCATGGTGATGGCAGCCATTTTTTAGTTCCAAAGTTGCACTGCAACTGGAAAGTCAGGGTTCCTTGTTATAGTGCACCATCATTCAGATTGGTTCCTTTGGCTCTGAGAAAACTGCCGGACAAAACTAGGTGGAAGAAAAATAATAATAACTAGATTTGTAATTGCTAGCAATAACGGATGGCACCCTCGTCCCCCCAATTGCCAGGCGAGCGGCAGCCATTTTGGAAATTCCAAAGTCAAAGAGTGCATCTACACCTGTAGGTTATAATTTTTGCAAAATTTCATTAAGTTTGGAGCATTTTGAAATTTTGGACAATTTTGCTGTTTCCATGGTTACGGCGGCCATTTTGGAAATTCCAACTTCAAAATGCAACTCCGCACATGACAGACACTATTCCTGTAAAGTTTCATCCAGTTTGCAGCACTTATTTTTTTTTGGAAATTTTGAACATTTGTGCTGCAACCATGGTTACAGTAGAAAAATCCAAAATTCTTAAAGCAGACATCTTATTGCCACATGTCATGTTATATATCAATACAGTTTCATTAACTTAGGTGCACTTCTCTCTGAGAAAATGCAGAATTTATGCATTTTTCCATAGGGTCAATGCAAAACTTGGCCCCAGTTTCCATGACAACGGCGGCCATTTTTAACTATCCAAATATTGTCTTGACATCTTGGCATACTGGAGAACATTTTCATAAAGTTTCATCCAGTTGGATCTTATAACGAAAGAGTTACAATTTTTGATATTTTAGCTGTTTCCATGGTAACGGCAGCCATTTCGAAAATTCCAAAGTCAAACTGGAAATCAGCACATGCCAGTTAACATTCCTGTGGAGTTTCTTCCAGTTTGGAACACTTTGAATTTTTTCGCATTTGTGCTGTTTCCATGGAAACGGCAGCCATGTTGAACCATTCCATGGTGGCTGCAACTCTTCACATAGGGGTCCTCAATGTAGTAGAGTTCCATCAACTTTGGTCCATTGGATTTCCAGAAATCTTCTGGACAAAATGTGTGGAAGAAAAATAATAAATATAAGAAAAAAAAAAGAAACGTAGAATAACAATACGTCACCCCAACTCCGTTGAGGGTGCCATAATAATAATAGTGAAAAAGAAACAGAGGAATAGCAATATGTCACCCGACATTGTCGATCGGGTGACATAACTAGATTTGTAATTGCTAGCAATAACGGATGGCACCCTTCCCCCATTGCCAGGTGAGCGGCAGCCATTTTGAAAAATCCAAAGTCAAAGAGCGCTTTTACACATGTTTATTAACATTGTTGTAAAATTTCATCTCGTTTGGAGCATTTTGAAATTTTTGAAATTTTTGCTGTTTCCATGGTAACAGTTACCATTTTCAAAATTCCAAAGACAGGTGCCACATTGGTACATGCCATGTTACATATCTATAAAGTTTCATTGGGATTGATGCTATATTCTTCAAGAAAATGTAGCTTTTATGTGTTTTCCCATACGGTCAATGTTAAACTTTTGCCCTGTTTCCATGACAATGGTGGCCATTTTGGAACCTCTTGATATTGCATGCACATCTAGGCATATCAGGTAACACTTCCACAAAGTTTCATCCACTTGGGTCTTATAATGAAGAATTTAGAATTTTGAAAATTTTTCACATTTTTGCAGTTTCCATGGAAACGGCAGCCATCTTGAACCATTCCATGGTGCCTGCAACTCTTCACCTAAGGGTCCTCAATATAATAGAGTTCCATCAACTTTGGTCCTTTGGATTTCGAGAAATCTCCTGGACAAAATGTGTGGAAGAAAAATAATAAAAATAATAAGAAAAAAAAAAGAAACGTAGAATAACAATACGTCACCCCAACTCCGTTGAGGGTGCCATAACTAGATTTGCGATTGCAAGCAATAGCGGATGGCACCCTTCCCCTATTGCCAGGTGAGCGGTAGCCATGGTAACGGCGGCCATTTTGGAAATTCCAAACTCAAAAGTCAAGTCTACATTAGCTGAGCAACATTTGTTATAAGTTTCAATAAATTTGAAGCATTTTGAATTTTTTCGTATTTTTGCTGTTTCCATGGTAACGGCGGCCAATTTGAATATTCCAAAGTCAAACCCCCGCTGCAATTTTTTCCCTCCACAATCATATACCATTTAATGTCTCTAGAATAAATTAAACATTGATGTTCTAGAATGTTCTGTGAAAATTCAAAGTTTTGACCTTTTTGCATTGTTTCCATGGTAACAAGAGCGATTTTGGAAATTCCAACGCCAAATTCCACATCTTCCAATGTTGCTCATCGTTACTGTGAAGTTTCATTAAGTTTGGAACATTTTGAGATTTTTGAATTTTTTGGAGTAGTTTCCATGGCAACATAGTAGTTCCAATGAGTGCCAAAATCATCCAACACCTGTATATAGTGGGCACCTACATTGTATTAAAATATAATGATTCTGAGTTAAATAGTATCCAAATAGTTCCCCAAAACAAAAAACGGGATTTTTTCACATTTGTTCCGTTTCCATGGTAACGGCAGCCATCTTGAAAGTGCCACCCCCAAAAAGCAAATCTTCATCTGGTGGTTAACATTATGGTATAGTTCCATCTTCTTGGGTCCATTCACATTAGAGTTCCAGACTGGACAAAAATGTGTGGAAGAAAAATAATAATAACTAGAATTGCCATTGCAAGCAATAGCGGATGTCACCCTTCCCCCAATTGCCACTAAGCGGCAGCCATTTCAAAATTGTTTAACAGTGAATGCACATATATGCATGGCAAAACATCTTTCTGTAAATTTTCAGTACATTGAGAGCATTCTAAAAAATTTCACAATTCTAATGTTTCCATGGCAACGGCAGCCATTTTGAAAATTTTGAAGTCAAAAGTCTCATCTTTACTTGCCAGTTAACAAAAATATCAAGTTTCATTAAGTTCAAAGCATTTAGAGAATTTTTGACTTTTTTGCAGTTTCCATGGCAACGGTGGCCATTTTGGAAATTCCAAAGTCAAAAGTCTCATCCAGACTTGCCAGTCAACAATCCTATTAAGTTTGATCAATTTAGGAGCATTTTGAAATTTTTGAAATATTTGGTCCTGTATCCATGGTAACAGAAGAGTTCCAATGATTGTCAAATTCATTCAAAAGCTGTATATAGTGGACAACTATATTGTGTAAAAATTTGATGATTTCAAGTTCTAGCAAACCAAAATTATTCACCAAACCCTGAGGTTTTTAGAGCATTTTGACACTTATGCACTGTTTCCATGGTAACGGCAGACATTTTGGAAATTCCAACGCCAAATTACGCATCTACCAAAGTTGCTCATCGTTACTATGAAGTTTGAAAAAATTTGGAGCATTTTGAAATTTTTGAAATTTTTGGGGTAGTTTCCATGGCAACATAGTGGTTCCAATGATTGCTTATATCATCCAAAACCAATATATGGCTGGCACCTACATTGTGATAAAATATGATGATTCTGAGTTTAAGCATCTCTAAATTATTCACAAAACCAAAAACTTGAATTTTTCACAATTGTTCCGTTTCCATGGAAACGGCAGCCATTTTTCATGGTCTTAGACCCTACTGCAACCCGAAATTTTGTGTTCCTCCTTATAGTGAATTATCATTAAGATTGGTTCCATTTTACTCCAAAAAACCTGTCGGACAAAAAAAGGTGGAAGAATAATAATAACTAGAATTGCCATTGCAAGCAATAGCGGATGTCACCCTTCCCCCTATTGCCACTTAGCGGCAGCCATTTCAAACTTGTTTAACAGTAAATGCACAAATATGTATGGCTATTCATCTTTTTGTAAATTTTCAGTATATTCAGAGCATTTTAAAGTATTTCATATTTATACCGTTTCCATGGCAACGGCAGCCATTTTGAAAATTTCAAAGTCAAAAGTCTCATCTATACATGCCAGTTTAGTTTGGAGCATTTCGAAAATATTTGACATTTTTGCAGTTTCCATGGCAACGGTAACCATTTTGGAAATTCCAACTTCAAAAGTCTCATGCAGACTTGACAGTCTATAATCATATGAAGTTTCATCAAATTTAAAGCATTTTGAAATTTTTGAAATTTTTGACATTTGTGATGGTTCCTATGGCAACAGAGACCATTCCCAAAATTTAATAGCATATACCACATTGGTACATGGGAGGGACCATACCATCAAAGTTTCGATCAATTTGACCTACCATTTTAAGAAAGTAAATGCCACTTTTAGGTTTTTATACCATTTTGACCTGTTTTGCATTGTTTCCATGGTAACGGCAGACATTTTCGAAATTCGAACGCCAAATTCCACCTCTACCAATGTTGCTCATCGTTACTGTGAAGTTTTATAAAATTTGGAGCATTTCCATATTTTGGAAATTTTTGGTGTAGTATCCATGGCAACATAGCAGTTCCAATGATTGCCAAAATCATCCCAAAGCAGTATATAGTGGGCACCTACATTGTATTAAAATCTAAAGATTTTAAGGTTAAGCATTCTCAAACAATTCACCTTACTCCAAAATTATATTTTTTCACCATTTTCCCGTTTCCATGGTGATGGCAGCCATTTTTTAGTTCCAAAGTTGCTCTGCAACTGGAAAGTCAGGGTTCCTTGTCATAGTGCACCATCATTCAGATTGGTTTCTTTGGCTCTGAGAGAACTGCCGGACAAAATTAGGTGGAAGAAAAATAATAATAACTAGAATTGCCATTGCAAGCAATAGCGGATGTCACCCTTCCCCCTATTGCCACTAAGCGGCAGCCATTTCAAACTTGTTTAACAGTAAATGCACAAATATGCATGGCATTTTAAAGTTTTTTACATTTATACTGTTTCCATGGTAACGGCAGCCATTTTGAAAGTTTCAAAGTCAAAAGTCTGATCTTCACTTGTCAGTTACCAATAATATCAAATTTTATTACGTAAAAACCATTTTCAGAATTTTTGACATTTTTGCAGTTTTCATGGCAACCGTGGCCATTTTGGAAATTCCAACTTCAAAAGTCATATGTAGACTTGACAGTCAACAATCAGATCAAGTTTCATCAATTTTGAAGCATTCTGAAATTTTTGCTCCTGTATCCATGGTAACATAGTAGTTCCAATGATTGTCAAAATGATTCAAAACCTGTATATAGTGGACAACTATATTGCATAAAAATTTGATGATTTTAAGTTCAAGCATACCAAAGTTATTCACCAAACCCGGAAGTTTTTGGAGCATTTTGACCTTTTTGCATTGTTTCCATGGAAACGGCAGACATTTTGGAAATTCCAACGCCAAATGCCACCTCTACCAAAGTTGCTCATCGTTATGCTAAAGTTTCAAAATATTTGGAGCATTTTCATATTTTTGACATTTTTGGTGTAGTTTCCATGGCAACATAGTAGTTCCAATGATTGCCAAAATCATCCAAAACCAGTATATGGCTTGCACCTTCATTGTATTAAAATATAATGATTCTGAGTTTAAGCATCTCAAAATTATTCACCAAAAACAAAAATTGGAATTTTTCACAATTGTTCCGTTTCCATGGTAACGGCAGCCATTTTTTATGGTCTTAAAACCTACTGCAACCCGAAATTTTGTGTTCCTCAATATAGTGAACTATCATAAAGATTGGGTCCATTGGCTCCAAGAAAACTGCCGGACAAAAATCATTGGAAGAATAATAATAATAGTAAAGAAACAGAGGAAAAGCAATATGTCACCCGACATTGTCGATCGGGTGACATAACTAGATTTGTAATTGCTAGCAATAACGGATGGCACCCTTCCCCCATTGTCAGGTGAGCGGCAGCAAACTAGAAGATTCCAAAGTCAAAGAGTGCATGTACACATTCAAATTATCATTTTTGTAAAGTTTAATGAAGTTTGGAGCATTTTGAAATTTTTGACATTTTTGCTGTTTCCATGGTTACGGCGGCCATTTTGAAAATTCCAACTTCAAAAGTCAACTCTGCTTATGCCATTGACCATTCCTGTAAAGTTTCATCCAGTTTGCAGCATTTTTATTTTTTTTGAAATTTTTGACCTTTTAGCATTGTTTCCATGGTAACAACAGATATTTTAGAGATTCCAACTCCAAATGCCACATCTTCCAATGTTGCTCATCGTTACTGTGAAGTTTCTTGAAGTTTGGAACATTTTGAGAATTTTGAAATTTTTGGTGTAGTTTCCATGGCAACATAGTAGTTCCAATGAGTGCCAAAATCATCCAACACCTGTATATAGTGGGCACCTGCATTGTATTAAAATATAATGATTCTGAGATAAAGCATATCCAAACAGTTCACCAAAACCCAAAACTGTATTTTTTGACATTTGTTCTGTTTCCATGGTAACGGTAGCCATCTTGAACCATTTCATGTTTCCTGCAACTTTGCACATGGGGGTCCTTGATATAGTAAAGTTCCATCAACTTTGGTCCTTTGGATTTCGAGAAATCGCCTGGACAAAATGTGTGGAAGAAAAATAATAAAAACTAGAATTGCCATTGCAAGCAATAGCGGATGTCACCCTTCCCCTATTGCCACTAACCGGCAGCCATTTCAAAATGGTTAAACAGTGAATGCACATATATTTATGGCAATACATCTTTCTGTAAATTTTCAGTACATTCAGAGCATTTTTAAAAAAATCACATTTCTGCCGTTTCCATGGCAACGGCAGCCATTTTGAAAATTTTGAAGTCAAAAGTCTCATCTGTACTTGCCAGTTAACAATAATATCAAGTTTCATTAAGTTCAAAGCATTTTGAGAAATTTTGACTTTTTTGCAGTTTCCATGGCAACGGTGGCCATTTTGGAAATTCCAAAGTCAAAAGTCTCATCCAGACTTGCCAGTCAACTATCATATTAAGTTTCATCAACTTTGGAGCATTTTGAAATTTTTGAGATATTTGATCCTGTATCTATGGTAACAGAGTAGTTCCAATGATTGTCAAAATCAATCAAAACCTGTATATAGTGGACAACTATATTGTGTAAAAATTTGATGATTTTAAGTTCAAGCATACCAAAGTTATTCACCAAACCTGGAAGTTTTTGGAGCATTTTGACCTTTTTGCATTGTTTCCATGGAAACGGCAGACATTTTGGAAATTCCAACGCCAAATTCCACATCCACCAAAGTTGCTCATCGTTATGGTAAAGTTTCAAAAAATTTGGAGCATTTTCATATTTTTGAAATTTTTGGTGTAGTTTCCATGGCAACATAGTAGTTCCAATGATTGCCAAAATCATCCAAAACCAGTATATGGGTGGCACCTTCATTGTATTAAAATATAATGATTCTGAGTTTAAGCATCTCCAAATTATTCACCAAAAACAAAAACTGGAATTTTTCACAATTGTTCCGTTTCCATGGTAACGGCAGCCATTTTTTTTGGTCTTGAGACCCACTGCAACCCGAAATTTTTTGTTCCTCATTATAGTTCACTATCATCAAGAGTCAGGTTCCATTGTCTCCAAAAAAGCTGCCGGACAAAAATCATTGGAAGAATAAGAATAATAACTAGAATTGCTATTGCAAGCAATAGCGGATGTCACCCTTCCCCCCATTGCCACTAAGCGGCAGCCATTTCAAAAACTTTTAACAGTGAATGCACAGATTTGCATGGCTATACATTTTTTTTTATATTTTCAGTACATTTAGATTATTTTTAAAAACATGACATTTTTGCTGTTTCCATGGCAACGGCAGCCATTTTGAAATTTTCAAAGTCCAAAGTCTCATCTATACATGCCAGTTTAAAATAATATTAAGTTTCATTAAGTTTGGAGCATTTCGAAAATATTTAACATTTTTCCAGTTTCCATGGCAACGGTAGCCATTTTTGAAATTCCAACTTCAAAAGTCTCATGCAGACTTGACAGTCAACAATCCTTTTAAGTTTCATCAATTTTAGAGCATTTTGAAACTTTTGAAACTTTTGAAATTTTGATTTGTTCCTATGGCAACAGAGACCATTCCCAAAAGTTAATGGCATATACCACATTGGTACATGGGAGGGAACATACCATCAAAGTTTCGATCAATTTGACCTACCATTTTAAGGAAGTAAATGCCATTTTAAGGTTTTTGAACCATTTTGACCTGTTTTGCATTGTTTCCATGGTAACGGCAGACATTTTTGAAATTCTAATGCCAAATTCCACATCTACCAATGTTGCTCATCGTTACTGTAAAGATTCGTTAAATTTGGAGCATTCTGATATTTTTGAAATTTTTGGTGTAGTTTCCATGGCAACATAGTAGTTCCAATGATTGAAAAAATCCTCCAAAACCAGTTATATAGTGGGCACCTACATTGTATCAAAATATAATGATTCTGAGTTTAAGCATATCCAAATAATTCATTAAAACCAAAAACTGGATTTTTTCACAATTGTTCTGTTTCCATGGTAACGGCAGCCATTTTTTAGTTCCAAAGTTGCACTGCAACTCGAAAGTCAGGGTTCCTTGTTATAGTGAACTATCATTTAAATTGGTTTCTTTGATTCCGAGAAAGCGGTCGGACAAAATTAGGTGGAAGAAAAATAATAATAATACGGAAAAAGAAACAGAGGAATAGCAATATGTCACCCGACATTGTCGATCGGGTGACATAATAACAAAGAAACGGAGGAATAACAATATGTCACCCGACATTGTCGATCGGGTGACATAACTAGATTTGCGATTGCAAGCAATAGCGGATGGCACCCTTCCCCTATTGCCAGGTGAGCGGTAGCCATGGTAACGGCGGCCATTTTGGAAATTCCAAACTCAAAAGTCGTCTACATTAGCTGAGCAACATTTGTTATAAGTTTCAATAAATTTGAAGCATTTTGAATATTTTTGTATTTTTGCTGTTTCCATGGTAACGGCGGCCATTTTGAATATTCCAAAGTCAAACCCCCGCTGCAATTTTTTCCCTCCACAATCATATACCATTTAATGTCTCTAGAATAAATTAAACATTGATGTTCTAGAATGTTCTGTGAAAATTCAAAGTTTTGACCTTTTTGCATTGTTTCCATGGTAACAAGAGCGATTTTGGAAATTTCAACGCCAAATTCCACATCTTCCAATGTTGCTCATCGTTACTGTGAAGTTTCATTAAGTTTGGAACATTTTGAGATTTTTGAATTTTTTGGAGTAGTTTCCATGGCAACATAGTAGTTCCAATGAGTGCCAAAATCATCCAACACCTGTATATAGTGGGCACCTACATTGTATTAAAATATAATGATTCTGAGTTAAATAGTATCCAAAAAGTTCCCCAAAACAAAAAACGGGATTTTTTCACATTTGTTCCGTTTCCATGGTAACGGCAGCCATCTTGAAAGTGCCACCCCCAAAAAGCAAATCTTCATCTGGTGGTTAACATTATGGTATAGTTCCATCTTCTTGGGTCCATTCACTTTAGAGTTCCAGACTGGACAAAAATGTGTGGAAGAAAAATAATAATAAAAACTAGAATTGCCATTGCAAGCAATAGCGGATGTCACCCTTCCCCTATTGCCACTAACCGGCAGCCATTTCAAAATGGTTTAACAGTGATTGCACATATATTCATGGCAATACA
Organism: Mytilus edulis; assembly: GCA_019925275.1. NCBI lineage: Eukaryota > Metazoa > Mollusca > Bivalvia > Mytilida > Mytilidae > Mytilus > Mytilus edulis. The sequence goes on from CM034358.1 coordinate 42,171,877, forward strand.
TCTTTCTGTAAATTTTCAGTACATTCAGAGCATTTTAAATTTTTTTACATTTCTGCTGTTTCCATGGCAACGGCAGCCATTTTGAAAATTTCAAAGTCAAAAGTCTCATCTGTACTTGCCAGTTAACAATAATATCAAGTTTCATTAAGTTCAAAGCATTTTAAGAAATTTTGACTTTTTTGCAGTTTCCATGGCAACGGTGGCCATTTTGGAAATTCCAAAGTCAAAAGTCTCATCCAGACTTGCCAGTCAACTATCATATTAAGTTTCATCAATTTTGGAGCATTTTGAAATTTTTGAGATATTTGATCCTGTATCCATGGTAACAGAGTAGTTCCAATGATTGTCAAAATCAATCAAAACCTGTATATAGAGGATAACTATATTGTGTAAAAATTTGTTGATTTCAAGTTCAAGCATATCAAAATTATTCACCAAACCCTGAAGTTTTTAGAGCATTTTGACACTTATGCTCTGTTTCCATGGTAACGGGAGACATTTTGGGAATTCCAACGCCAAATTCTACATCTACCAATGTTGCTCATCGTTACCATGAAGTTTCAAAAAATTTGGAGCATTTTGATATTTTTGAAATTTTTGGTGCAGTTTCCATGGCAACATAGTTGTTCGAATGATTGCCAAAATCATCCAAAACCAGTATATGGCTGGCACCTACATTGTATCAAAATATGATGATCCTGAGTTTAATAATCTCCAAATTATTCACCAAAACCAAAAACTGGAATTTTTCACAATTATTCTGTTTCCATGGAAACGGCAGCCATTTTTTATGGTCTTAGACCCACCTGCACCCCGAAATTTTTTGTTCCACCTTATAGTGAACTATCATTAAGATTGGTTCCATTGTCTCCAAGAAAACTGCCGGACAAAAATCATTGGAAGAATAATAATAATAGTAAAGAAACAGAGGAAAAGCAATATGTCACCCGACATTGTCGATCGGGTGACATAACTAGAATTGCCATTGCAAGCAATAGCGGATGTCACCCTTCCCCCTATTGCCACTAAGCGGCAGCCATTTCAAACTTGTTTAACAGTAAATGCACAAATATGCATGGCATTTTAAAGTTTTTTACATTTATACTGTTTCCATGGCAACGGCAGCCATTTTGAAAGTTGTAAAGTCAAAAGTCTGATCTTCACTTGTCAGTTACCAATAATATCAAATTTTATTACGTAAAAACCATTTTCAGAATTTTTGACATTTTTGCAGTTTCCATGGCAACCGTGGCCATTTTGGAAATTCCAACTTCAAAAGTCATATGTAGACTTGACAGTCAACAATCAGATCAAGTTTCATCAATTTTGAAGCATTCTGAAATTTTTGCTCCTGTATCCATGGTAACATAGTAGTTCCAATGATTGTCAAAATGATTCAAAACCTGTATATAGTGGACAACTATATTGCATAAAAATTTGATGATTTTAAGTTCAAGCATACCAAAGTTATTCACCAAACCCGGAAGTTTTTGGAGCATTTTGACCTTTTTGCATTGTTTCCATGGAAACGGCAGACATTTTGGAAATTCCAACGCCAAATGCCACCTCTACCAAAGTTGCTCATCGTTATGCTAAAGTTTCAAAATATTTGGAGCATTTTCATATTTTTGACATTTTTGGTGTAGTTTCCATGGCAACATAGTAGTTCCAATGATTGCCAAAATCATCCAAAACCAGTATATGGCTTGCACCTTCATTGTATTAAAATATAATGATTCTGAGTTTAAGCATCTCAAAATTATTCACCAAAAACAAAAATTGGAATTTTTCACAATTGTTCCGTTTCCATGGTAACGGCAGCCATTTTTTATGGTCTTAAAACCTACTGCAACCCGAAATTTTGTGTTCCTCAATATAGTGAACTATCATTAAGATTGGGTCCATTGGCTCCAAGAAAACTGCCGGACAAAAATCATTGGAAGAATAATAATAATAGTAAAGAAACAGAGGAAAAGCAATATGTCACCCGACATTGTCGATCGGGTGACATAACAATAACTAGATTTGCAATTGCAAGCAATAGCGGATGGCACCCTTCCCCAATTGCCAGGCGAGTGGCAGCAAACTAGAAGATTCCAAAGTCAAAGAGTGCATCTACACATTCACATTATCATTTTTGTAAAATTTAATGAAGTTTGGAGCATTTTGAAATTTTTGACATTTTTGATGTTTCCATGGTTACGGCGGCCATTTTGATATTTCCAACTTCAAAAGTCAACTCTGCTTATGCCAGTGACCATTTCTGTTAAGTTTCATCTAGTTTGCAGGATTTTTATTTATTTTTTATTTTTTTGACCTTTTCGCATTGTTTCCATGGTAACTACAGACATTTTGGAAATTCCAACTCCAAATGCCACATCTTCCAATGTTGCTCATCGTTACTGTGAAGTTTCATGAAGTTTGGAACATTTTGAGAATTTTGAAATTTTTGGTTTAGTTTCCATGGCAACATAGTAGTTCCAATGAATGCCAAAATCATCCAACACCTGTATATAGGGGGCACCTACATTGTATTAAAATATAATGATTCTGAGTTAAAGCATATCCAAACAGTTCACCAAAACAAAAAACTGGAATTTTTCACATTTGTTCCGTTTCCATGGTAACGGCAGCCATCTTGAACCATTCCATGGTGCCTGCAACTCTTCACCTAAGGGTCCTCTATATAATAGAGTTCCATAAACTTTGGTCCATTGGATTTCCATAAATCTCCTGGACAAAATTAGGTGGAAGAAAAATAAGAAAAATAAGAAAAAAAAAAGAAACGTACAATAACAATACGTCACCCCAACTCCGTTGAGGGTGCCATAATAATAATAATAATAGTGAAAAAGAAACAGAGGAATAGCAATATGTCACCCGACATTGTCGATCGGGTGACATAATAACAAAGAAACATAAGAAAAGCAATATGTCACCCGACATTGTCGATCGGGTGACATAACTAGAATTGCCATTGCAAGCAATAGCGGATGTCACCCTTCCCCCTATTGCCACTAAGCGGCAGCCATTTCAAAAGTGTTTAACAGTGAATGCACATTTAACATAGCAATACATCTTTCTGTAAATTTTCAGTACATTCAGAGCATTTTAGAAAATTTCACATTTTTGCTGTTTCCATGGCAACGGCAGCCATTTTGAAAATTCCAAAGTCAAAAGTCTCATCTATACATGCGAGTTAACAATAATATTAAGTTTCATAAAATTTGGAGCATTATGAAAATATTTGACATTTCCGCAGTTTCCATGGCAACAGTGGCCATTTTGGAAATTCCGACTTCAAAAGTTTCATGCAGACTTGACGATCAACAATCATAGTAAGTTTCATTACTTTTTGAGCATTTTGAAATTTTTGAAATTTTTGACATTTTGGCTGGTTTCTATGGTTACACAGACCATTCCCAATTTTTAATGGCATATCCACATTGGTACCTGGGAGGAAACATACCATCAGAGTTTCAATGGATTTGACCTACCCTTTTAAGAAAGTAAATGCCACTTTTAGGTGTTTTTGGACCATTTTGACCATTTTTGACTTGTTTCCATGGAAACGGCAGACATTTTGGAAATTCCAACGCCAAATTCCACATCTATCAATGTTGCTCATCGTTACTGTGAAGTTTTATAAAATTTGGAGCATTTCCATATTTTGGAAATATTTGGTGTAGTATCCATGGCAACATAGCAGTTCCAATGATTGCCAAAATCATCCCAAAGCAGTATATAGTGGCCACCTACACTGTATTAAATTCTGAAGATTTTATGCTTAAGCAATCTCAAACAATTCACCTAACTCCAAAATTATTTTTTTCCACAATTTTTCTGTTTCCATGGTGATGGCAGCCATTTTTAAGTTCCAAGGTCAAAAAGTCACAAGGAAATTCAGGGTTCCTTGTTATAGTGCAACATCATTCAGATTGGTTCCTTTAGCTCTGAGAAAGCGGGCGGACAAAATTAGGTGGAAGAAAAATAATAACTAGAATTGCTATTGCAAGCAATAGCGGATGTCACCCTTCCCCCCATTGCCACTAAGCGGCAGCCATTTCAAAAACTTTTAACAGTGAATGCACAGATTTGCATGGCTATACATTTTTTTTTATATTTTCAGTACATTTAGATTATTTTTAAAAACATGACATTTTTGCTGTTTCCATGGCAACGGCAGCCATTTTGAAATTTTCAAAGTCCAAAGTCTCATCTATACATGCCAGTTTAAAATAATATTAAGTTTCATTAAGTTTGGAGCATTTCGAAAATATTTAACATTTTTCCAGTTTCCATGGCAACGGTAGCCATTTTGAAATTCCAACTTCAAAAGTCTCATGCAGACTTGACAGTCAACAATCCTTTTAAGTTTCATCAATTTTAGAGCATTTTGAAACTTTTGAAACTTTTGAAATTTTGATTTGTTCCTATGGCAACAGAGACCATTCCCAAAAGTTAATGGCATATACCACATTGGTACATGGGAGGGAACATACCATCAAAGTTTCGATCAATTTGACCTACCATTTTAAGGAAGTAAATGCCATTTTAAGGTTTTTGAACCATTTTGACCTGTTTTGCATTGTTTCCATGGTAACGGCAGACATTTTTGAAATTCTAATGCCAAATTCCACATCTACCAATGTTGCTCATCGTTACTGTAAAGATTCGTTAAATTTGGAGCATTCTGATATTTTTGAAATTTTTGGTGTAGTTTCCATGGCAACATAGTAGTTCCAATGATTGAAAAAATCCTCCAAAACCAGTATATAGTGGGCACCTACATTGTATCAAAATATAATGATTCTGAGTTTAAGCATATCCAAATAATTCATTAAAACCAAAAACTGGATTTTTTCACAATTGTTCTGTTTCCATGGTAACGGCAGCCATTTTTTAGTTCCAAAGTTGCACTGCAACTCGAAAGTCAGGGTTCCTTGTTATAGTGAACTATCATTTAAATTGGTTTCTTTGATTCCGAGAAAGCGGTCGGACAAAATTAGGTGGAAGAAAAATAATAATAATACGGAAAAAGAAACAGAGGAATAGCAATATGTCACCCGACATTGTCGATCGGGTGACATAATAACTAGAATTGCTATTGCAAGCAATAGCGGATGTCACCCTTCCCCCCATTGCCACTAAGCGGCAGCCATTTCAAAAACTTTTAACAGTGAATGCACAGATTTGCATGGCTATACATTTTTTTTTATATTTTCAGTACATTTAGATTATTTTTAAAAACATGACATTTTTGCTGTTTCCATGGCAACGGCAGCCATTTTGAAATTTTCAAAGTCCAAAGTCTCATCTATACATGCCAGTTTAAAATAATATTAAGTTTCATTAAGTTTGGAGCATTTCGAAAATATTTAACATTTTTCCAGTTTCCATGGCAACGGTAGCCATTTTTGAAATTCCAACTTCAAAAGTCTCATGCAGACTTGACAGTCAACAATCCTTTTAAGTTTCATCAATTTTAGAGCATTTTGAAACTTTTGAAACTTTTGAAATTTTGATTTGTTCCTATGGCAACAGAGACCATTCCCAAAAGTTAATGGCATATACCACATTGGTACATGGGAGGGAACATACCATCAAAGTTTCGATCAATTTGACCTACCATTTTAAGGAAGTAAATGCCATTTTAAGGTTTTTGAACCATTTTGACCTGTTTTGCATTGTTTCCATGGAACCAGACATTTTTGAATTCAATGCACAAATCCACAATACCAATGTTCCGACAGTTGCCCGTCGGTGAATAAAAATAATACAAAAATGATACCGTTAGAATTACAATATGTGCACACAAACTCGTTAGGTGAGACATAAACTAGAATTGCTATTGCAAGCAATAGCGGATGTCACCCTTCCCCCCATTGCCACTAAGCGGCAGCCATTTCAAAAACTTTTAACAGTGAATGCACAGATTTGCATGGCTATACATTTTTTTTTATATTTTCAGTACATTTAGATTATTTTTAAAAACATGACATTTTTGCTGTTTCCATGGCAACGGCAGCCATTTTGAAATTTTCAAAGTCCAAAGTCTCATCTATACATGCCAGTTTAAAATAATATTAAGTTTCATTAAGTTTGGAGCATTTCGAAAATATTTAACATTTTTCCAGTTTCCATGGCAACGGTAGCCATTTTTGAAATTCCAACTTCAAAAGTCTCATGCAGACTTGACAGTCAACAATCCTTTTAAGTTTCATCAATTTTAGAGCATTTTGAAACTTTTGAAACTTTTGAAATTTTGATTTGTTCCTATGGCAACAGAGACCATTCCCAAAAGTTAATGGCATATACCACATTGGTACATGGGAGGGAACATACCATCAAAGTTTCGATCAATTTGACCTACCATTTTAAGGAAGTAAATGCCATTTTAAGGTTTTTGAACCATTTTGACCTGTTTTGCATTGTTTCCATGGTAACGGCAGACATTTTTGAAATTCTAATGCCAAATTCCACATCTACCAATGTTGCTCATCGTTACTGTAAAGATTCGTTAAATTTGGAGCATTCTGATATTTTTGAAATTTTTGGTGTAGTTTCCATGGCAACATAGTAGTTCCAATGATTGAAAAAATCCTCCAAAACCAGTATATAGTGGGCACCTACATTGTATCAAAATATAATGATTCTGAGTTTAAGCATATCCAAATAATTCATTAAAACCAAAAACTGGATTTTTTCACAATTGTTCTGTTTCCATGGTAACGGCAGCCATTTTTTAGTTCCAAAGTTGCACTGCAACTCGAAAGTCAGGGTTCCTTGTTATAGTGAACTATCATTTAAATTGGTTTCTTTGATTCCGAGAAAGCGGTCGGACAAAATTAGGTGGAAGAAAAATAATAATAATACGGAAAAAGAAACAGAGGAATAGCAATATGTCACCCGACATTGTCGATCGGGTGACATAATAATAAGAAACGATACAAAAACAATAAGTCGCCAAAAACTCCGTTTTGGTGACTTAATTACTTTATTTTTCAACTGCATTCATTTCATATTAAATTATTTGTAGACCACCTCTAAAGATGAAAGTCGAGCAGTCAACACTTTACCTGATGGATTGTCTGTTAAAGAGTCAAGAATACCTAATGCAGGACTAGGTGTCTTTGCAGATAAAACTTTTCAGAGCAGATGCAAATTTGGACCTTATCAAGGGGAGATAACTAGGGATGCTGAAAAAGCTCATTATACTGGCTATGCTTGGCAGGTTATTGTTCATTTATTATTAATAATTTAAAGTTAAAATTATTCTGCTTGTTTAGAAATTATTAGATAAATAGCAAATATACAGATAAGTGAAGTTTTTTAACACTGAATACTACAATATTACTACATTTACATTATGGATAAAAAATCATACAAATTCTGATATATTTTGACAGGGATCCCAATTATACTCTGAAATGATAAAAAAGAGAGAGAAAAAAAACAATTGAGGAGGATTGGAAGGGCTAGGCACTGTCTTTGTTTAGCTCAACTGGCTCAAAAGGGCCAAGTGAGCTTTTCTCATTACTTGGCCTCTGTCATCCCTCGTCTGTCCTTAACTTTTACAAAATAATTCTCCTCTGAAACCACTGTGCCAAATGTAACCAAACTGAGCAACATCATCATTGGGGTATCTAGTCTCAAAATGTATCTGATGACTGGGCCAACCAACCAAGATGACTAAAAATAGAACATAGGGATAAAATGTAGATTTTGGCCTATATCTCTGAAACCAAAGCATTAAGAGCAAATCTTACATGGGTAAAATTGTTTATCAGGACAATTTCTATCTGCGCTGAAATTTTCAGACAAATTTGACAACCCTTTGTTGGGTTACTTCCCCTGAATTGGTAATTTTAAGGAAATTTTGCCTGTTTTGATTTTTATCTTGAATAGTACTATAGATAGAGATAAATTGTAAACAGCAATAATGTTCAACAAAGTAAGATCTACAAATAAGTCAACATGACCAAAATGGTCAATTGACCCCATAAGGAGTTATTGCCATTTAAAGTCAAATTTAACCGTTTTTGTAATCTTTTACAAAAATATTCTCCTGACACAACTGAGACAAACTTGGCTACAATCAGCATGAGGGTATCTACATGTTGTTGAAAAAAATTGTCCAATGATCCTGCTTGCCAACCAACATGGCAGGCATGGCTATAAAAAGAACATGGGGGCAAATGCAGTTTTTTACATATCTCTGAAATTAAAGTAAAAGTATAACGGTTGTATTATTTCATGCAGTAATTGTAATTTAAAATATCAGGTGAGTGACACAGGCTCCTAGGACATTCTAGATTTGTATGGATTGGGTAAATCTTCATCTTCAGAGTTTTCAGTCATAACTTGATGAAGTAAAATTTTCCCATGATGTTAATGCGTCATGTCCATTTGTGAAATTTCGCTGAATTTTATTTTCTTCTAGAATAAGATTTATAAATTTCAAACCTTTCTATTGAAGTGTAAACCAAGTGCACGGATAAAAATGCTAACTGACCAAATATGATCTGACCATACCATTGTTACTTACATCCTTGTTATTTGAAAAAAAGTTCCCACACAATCCCAAATGACTGTCACATCCATAATTATTTACACAGCCAGGGGTAACAGGTTTTTTTTTCAGTATTCAGGCTTTATATGTCATTTTATGTCTGGAAAGGTGCCTGTTATGGAAAGTGTTTTGATCATTGTTATGTTAACCCTTTCGCCGATGAGTCCCGGTTTACCGGGATTCACGTTTCAGATAGCTGACGCTGAGTCCCGTTTTACCGGGATCGGAATACCTCTTTTATATTTCCCGCTCAAAACAGTTCAAACATGAGTTATCTTTCTTTGATGAATACCCAGATGAAAGTGTAAACATTGCGCTTCCGTTTGTTGAAAACCGTGTCAAAATCAGAGGAAATTTATGGAATTTACGAGAATTTGAAATGAGGGAACATTTTTTTTGAAAGAATATGGAAGAATTGAAGCCAAACTAGTATACTTTTTTTACATAAAATGTCGTTTTATGTACAAAACACTTGGAATGGACATCGTTCAGTGTGAGGAATTTGTACAGCCTCGTAAAATTTTTTCAAAATTTTGCCGTTTTGGGTTAAAAAATTACGATATGGGGTCAAAGAGCAGAATTTTGAGAATTTCACCTAGATAATGCCGAAAATTTGAAAATTTGAATATTTTATGAACAAAAAATTATCAAAACATGAACAAAACTGTGAACATAGTGTTAGTGATAGAAATAAATACACAAATAACTACAAACAAGTTTTTATTGACATTTATTATAAAGATCTCCCACTTAAGTAATAGTAGCCAGGGAAGCCATCGTCTCAGAGTAGCTTCAGTCTGGGCAGCAATCGGTGAAAGGGTTAAGATAATAATTTTATGTGGAAGTGTCAAACGTTTATTCCTCGACTGTTTCACATGAACATCAGAAAATGATGCTTGCAAATCATGTAAATTGTTTTGAAAGCCATTGTGGAGAATCAGCCTTCCATGATGTCAGTATTCCTTAGCTCAAAATTGACCATTGGGTCATTTTCCCATGGCGGTCAAAGTAATACGATACCACCCAATTCCTTTCAGACAGAATAAAATTGAAAGTATTTTCAAGTGTTAGAATTTGCTTATACTTGATATTGGGCTTGGGTGCAGTGAAAATATACACCTGATTTTTGTATGCCTCTAATTAATATGATAAATTACTATATTCTAGATATATCTATTTCATTTCAGATATATTTAGATGGTGATCCAATTCATTTCATAGATGCTTTAGACAGGTCGAAATCTAACTGGATGAGATATGTGAATTGTGCGAGAAATGAAGATGAACAAAATTTAATTGCATATCAGTATAAAGGAGACATATATTACAGAAGCTTCAAAGACATAGAGCCAGGAAACGAATTATTGGTGTGGTATGGCCAGGATTATGGAAAAGATCTTGGAATAGAACGATTGGATATTACATCAATACTTAAACCAAAATATGTCAATGGTGAAGGTAGGTGTACTTGTTATGTAACTTGGTCTTATTGTGTTGTCTGCAACAAAAGTAGCAAAAGTAAGGTTTAACCAATACGCTTATTTAAGACCAGGTGTTTGGGATAAACTCATTAATGAATTGTCCATTTATTTGTCACAAAGCATACACTCAGTTCATTTGTATATCCGTTTTGTGACACTGATAATTATAACAGCCATCATCCTTATCACACACATCTTCAAATAGGCTGTCTTTATGCAAATTGAAACGTAAGCTCCACCTGATCTGTGAGTTGAAATAACATTGGTTATATACTATAAGCAAAGATCAACTGTATTTGGTGTTATATATTCAATGATTGTACATGTCTGCCTTATTTTAACAGTGAAAGTTGGTCAGAGATTTCAGCATGTGCATAATTTTGTATGACATGGGACATCAAATCCTTTTATCAACATGCCAAAGTTGTATTAAAAAATGACAACAAAATTCAACGTTTATTCTTGATTTGTAAATTGAAAAGGAAAAAAAAAGGAATATGCCATCCCTGATGGGGTAAATTACAGAACGATATAGAAATCATTGGGGAGTCCGTATTTGTTAACAATATTTTTTATTTCAACTCGTTTTAGAACTTATAGATATCTGTTCAAAGTTACTTGCTCTCTGTGTAATTTAATGGCAACAGAGCTTTTGTATGTTAATTTTTTTGTGTGTGACTATTTGTCCAAAAAAACTCAAAACTTCATGTGTATTATTGTTTACCTTGTTTTTAGAGTTCGATAAAAGAAGATAGACTTATTTCTGTTCTCTTTAAATTTTAAATATTATGGATCGTGTAAATCTTCACTGATCCTGTTTTGAAAATATGTGAAGTTCATTCTGATTTTTTTTTTTCAGCCATTTATAGGTGTCCATTGTGTACAACTTGCTTCAGCCATGAAAGATATATATCAAATCATGTGAAATACAATCACAGTACAAAATTGGAATGGCTGCTAAATCCATCATCATCTAAAACAAATATCATAATGCAATATAAATGTGGAATTTGTAGTATGTTATTTTGTCTTAGCAGTAATGCTAAACAGCATCATAAAATTTGTCATGGACAAGATATAAAGGAAAACATATTAACATTACACAAATTAAATAATGAAGATTCATCAAGTTTAGTTCAAAGATCAAACGTGCAGTTTACAGTTGGTCAACAGTCAAAGGAAAACATGAAAAGTCAAACTAAAGAAAATTCTTGTAAATGTGGTAACTGTGCTAATGGAGTTTGTAAGAGTCAGCATTTACAGATACATATGAGAACACATTCTGGTGATAAAACTTATAAATCTGGTGAATGTGGTAAAGGGTTTAGTCAGAGTCAAAATTTACAGATACATATGAGAACACATACTGGTGATAAACCTTATAAATGTGATGAATGTGGCAAAGGGTTTAGCCAGAGTCATAACTTACAGACACATATGAGAACACATACTGGTGAAAAACCTTATAAATGTGATGAATGTGGTAAAGGGTTTATTCAGAGTCCACATTTACAGATACATATGAGAACACATACTGGTGATAAACCTTATAAATGTGATGAATGTGGCAAAGGGTTTAGTCAGAGTCCACATTTACAGATACATATGAGAACACATACTGGTGATAAACCTTATAAATGTGATGAGTGTGGTAAAGGGTTTATTCAGAATGGAGACTTACAGAAACATATGAGAACACATTCTGGTGATAAACCTTATAAATGTGATGAATGTGGTAAAGGGTTTAGTCAGAGTCAAAATTTACAGATACATATGAGAACTCATACTAGTGATAAACCTTATAAATGTGATGAATGTGGTAAAGGGTTTAGTCATAGTCAGAGCTTACAGAAACATATGAGAATGCATACTGGTCATAAACCTGATAAATGTGGTAAAGGTTTAAGTCAGACATGCTTTACAGACAGATAATGATTAGAAACCACATAAACCTAATGACTTATACCTGTGATTAATTCATTGTTAGTATGCATGATGCTATACCAGAATAATATATTTTTTTAATACTTCTCTAATTCTTCAGACCATTTATGAATGATAACTACTACTTTTACTTGGAATGTGATTTTAGCAATGCATCTCTCGGGTATAATGTTTTTCACCTTTCACTCAGTCCTACACTTTCATGTCGGGGAATTGCCTTAAAATTTAGCTCAACTAGTCAAAAAGTGAAGAGAGCTTTACACATCAATAAGACTAAAGTATCCTTTGTTTGTCTGTTAACTTTACATAAAATCTTCTCTACAACTACTGTGCCAAATTTTACCAAACTTGGCCTAAATCATTATAAGGGTTTGGAAAAATTTGTCCATTGACCCTGGTTGTCAACCAAGATGGACAACATGGCTGAAAATAAAAAATAAAGTAAAGAAAAATATTTGCCTATTATTTCGAAAACAACTATAAAGGATGTATTCTTCTGATGTTTCAGTCTTTAAAAAGAAAAATTATCAGCAATACAAGATCTACAAGTAAGTCAACAGGACAAAAATTGTCAGATAACTCCATATAAGAGTTGTTTTCTTAGATTTTATCAATATTATACAATTACTGTCTTTTGATGAGGTAAATATGCGTTTTTATTGACTTCAAAAGTCAATTAAACCACATAATTACCGAAAAAAAAGAAAGCAATTGTTTCCATATCTAAAGAGAAAACATTGTATTTATCCAAACCAATTTTAGATCGTTGTACATCATACATTTTACCAAAACGTTACATGTTATGTAACAGCATGTGACATTTAAAGCAGTGAATAACACTTTTCTCCAGGTGAATATATGCTTTTTTATTTAAAATCCAATTCATATAGAAAAAACTAATAAAATAATACTAAAAAGATCAGGAAAATCTTTAAAAGCGAAAATGATCAGTATAACACATTGTAACAGGATCTACAAATAAGTTAAACATCAAAGAAATCTTCAGTTGACTCCTTTTTAAAGAGTTATTGCCCTTTTATATTAACAATTTTTACCTTTTTTTTTTGTATATGCCCTTATTCATAAAAACTACAATTGGTTACTTAGGTAGTCTAGATACAAACCTTCAAAATGGATAGAACCAACTAGACAGGATCTAAAAATATGTCAACCAAAACAAAATAGTTAGTTGACACATCATTAAAGTTTATCATTGCCCTTTAAAGATGATTTTCCACATTTAAGTTCATTTACAGGACTTTTATGGTATACCTTTTTGTCCATTCTGTCTGTCGGTCAGATTTTACGTTTCTGAGTTTAGGGGTTTTATTCAATATAAAGGGAAATTCTCCAGTTTTCAGACAAAAGCTCAAAATGCTTTCAGCAGTTTTCATGAAACTTTGGTGAATTGTTTATATCTTTTGTTGTAAGCTTAAGCTTCCTTTCTATTTTTATAAATTTTAAATTTTATGTTTCCAAGTTTGTGATTTTATTCATTAAAAAGTGTTGATTTCCAGTTTTCAAACAATCTTTCATGGCTCAGCTGTTTATTTAAATATTCTGCATAACCAAACAGCACTTTTCAGCTAAAATAGCTACAAGATTAGGAGCTTTAGTTTTGATATTCTTAATTGGTTTGACTCCACTGAATATTTTTTTCTCCTGCTTTAAAAAAGTGTGGGTATACTGTTGAACTTTGTCCGTCTTTCCGTCCCATGAATATTTTTTCCCCTATTGGGAATGTGTCAAAGAGACAACAACCCGACCATAGAACAGACAACAGAAGAAGGTCACCAACAGGTCTTCAGTGTTTATACAAGTCGGGTATACTGTGTGATGCGTTTTCAGATTCAACACTCAACAACTTCCTGTTCAATTATTGTTGGGTTTTCTAGGCTATACCCTAAAAAAATAAATAGACTTAAAGGGGCACTAGCTACGATATATATATAAAAATAAAGTATGATTTTTTTTAGATCAATCATTAATCAAATTGGAATAATGAAATAATAATTTGCTTTTAGCAATCAATTTCCTTTAATTTTGTTGAAATAAGCGATTAAACATAATTTTTGACTGATTCACTTGCAAGTGAAAACGTCATCACCATTCTAACCGGTATTCATGTGAACTTCAAGTTAACCCCCAACTAGAGATTGACAACGCATGCATTGTACGTGTACTGGTTATTTAAAGAAAAAGAATGTCAACAATGAAAGTGAAACTACGGTAAATCATTTGATTACTAATTCGATGCACATAAAATCATTCTTATATGGTTAAAAACAATGAGAAACATCTATTTTTAATCTATAAAATAAAAGCAAACAGACCTATAAAAATGCAATTGCACGTGTTGGTTTAATCTATTCGTATCTTTATTTTTGTTTACATCGCTTATTGGTCATCTGAGGTCAAATCGATAGTTAATTAGATGGCGTCTGGACTAAAATACACACGAAACGAACCTATATATTATCTACCCTATGCTATGTAAACTGTTTATTTTAGACTTTTGATAGTTTGGATAAATGTTTTACATTGTTATAGACCAAATATGAGAATTTGAGTCAAATCGGTTACAATGAATTTGACAGCTAGTGCCCCTTTAAAATTGACAAACCAAAGAAAAGAAAAAATACATTTTCTTATAAAAAAAAAAACAACCTTCAAACAATTTATCATTATAACAATCCTTTCAAAACTTTCTCAATGAAGTAATATTCCAAACATTTCAAGGAACTGGGTGGAAACCATAACAGTATGGTAACCTGTCTGGATCTGCATTACTATGATAACTATCATGAAAAGAATTGATGAATAAGTCACTCACTCAAAGTAGTGTACAGAAACAAATCTTAATGTGGATGTTTATTTATGCCTCGGTGCAAGTATTGCTGCAACTTAAGATCAAGTTAAAGTTCTAGACTGACATTGTACTTCACCAAAAAAAAAATCATGTTCAAAGTTACACAAATTGATATCTAACAGTGATATCGCAAAACAAAAGCATGGATTTTTTTTCTAAGGAAATCAACAACACCTGATGTGATTATACTATAAAGTTAAGTTTTTTCTCAAATTAGACACTAAATATTTCTTCTTGGTAATTTAAAAACATGACGTCTAATAGAGGAAATTAGTTTTTCACAGGCAGGCCAATTACAAATTGCAATTATAAAAAAAAAGATGTCTGGTATGATTGCCAATGAGACAACTGTCCACAAGAAATCAAAATGACATAGAAATTAACAACTATGGGTCACAGTACAGCCTTCAACAATGAGCAAAGCCCATACCACATAGTCGGCTATAAAAGGCCCTGAAATAACAACGTAAAACAATTCAAACCAGAAAACTAATGGCCTAATTTGTGTACAAAAAATGAATCAAAAACAAATATGTAACACTTAAACAAAGGACAACTAAAGAATTAATAATGTCAACATAAAACAATGTTAAGAAATCTATATAGTATATTATAAAATTGTATAAACCTGTTCTTCAGTGTAGATTTTCAGAATAAGTATCGTTATAATTAACAAATTAGGCAAAAAAAAGTACAATAACTGCGCTTGTTTCTGTGCATGATAGAAAAATTCACATCATGGTCAGTGAGACAACTATCCACTAAAGTTCAAATGAAGTGAATTTGAGTGCAAATCATACATCCTTCAAAAATGAGGAAACCATACTGTAGTCAATTATGAAAGACAATTCATTTGAGAAAACTAAAGGCCTCATTTTTGTCTCGCTTGACGGAGTCAAAAAGCGAGACATAGGTATGCTGTTTCTGGCGGCGTCAGCGTCAACAATGTATTAGTTTGTGATAAGGTCTAGTTTATGGTGAACCACTGGCGGTAGGTCAAAGATATTTGATATGCAGTTGTATTAGTATTGGCACATCTCATTACCATGGAGATTATTTGGTCTTACCCCCTCAGTTATGGTATTGACTTTGAAATTTTAATTATTTTTCATGTATTAATTTGTGATTAGGTCACTTTATAAGGAACCACTAGTGGTAGGTTAATGATATTTGGTATGCAGGTGTATTAGCATTGGCACATCTCATTTCCACAGAGATTGTTTTGCCCTGCCCCCTCAGTTATAGTCTATTGACTTTGAAATTTTAATTATTTTTCATGTATTAGTTTGTGATTAGGTCAGTTTATGGAGAACCACTTGTGGTAGGTCAATGATAAATAATGGTATGCAACTGCATAAGCAGTGGTATATGTCATTTCCATGGAGATTATTTGGCCCTGCCCCCTCAGTTATGGTTTATTGACTTTTAATTTTTTGTTTATTTTACATGTATTTGGTTATGGTTAGGCTTGTTAAAAGGGAGCTACTTATTAAGTCAATGGTAGTATGCAGTTGTATTAGCATTGGCACATCTCATTTCCCCAGAGATTTTTTAGCCATGTATCGTCAGTCATGGTTCATTGACTTTGAATATTTGCAAAACTTACATGTTGAAGTGTTGCTATTTTAATTTCAACATTTACATTTGAGGTCTAGCAGGACATGATAAATTACCAAAAAATGAGAATTGCTTACGTATATAGTGTAAGCAGGATAAGGGAATCTAATAAAACAGTAAGGATCCTAACCCCCTATACAATAAACCAAAATCATTATCAAACCTGAGAAATGTTCTCGGCATTGTTAGCTGAAACATCTCTAATGAACATATATATCTCAAGATTATCGATGCCACATGTAGAGCAGGATCTGCTTACCCTTCTGGAGATCCTGTGATCACCCCAGTTTTTAATGGTGTTTGTGTTGCTGATATATATGCCTATTAGTTTCCTTTGTTGTGTCTTGTGGTCTGTCAATTTCTTTTTAAGCCATGGCTTGAACAGTTCATTTTTTTATCTGTGAGTTTGACTGTCCCTCTGGTATTTTTCTCCCCTCTTTTACAAATTGTCGTTTATGAACATACCAAATATACATCTACAGGCCAGTTTTCCTTTCTCATAATAAGTGAGAAAATTATGCCTTAAAAGGAGGTTACATTAGCTGTCACTTAACCATGAAAATGCAGTCAAGAACATTTGATTTATACAAGATAAAAACCAAAGTTCATTTAAGAATTGAATGCTTCTTTTTGTAAATTTATTGGGGTGTAAAAGCGTTGACCTAAGTACATTTTGTATGAAGCATGGAAGCGCTTCATTCTAAAAATGTGCGCACAGTCAACGCTTTTACAACCCTATGAAGTTATAAAAAGAAGCATTCAATACTAATAATTACATTTTTTTAGCTATGATCATGAAAACACGAATTTTATATTTTTTTTATTTTATTCACCTGTGCACTTTATTGTGGGACCACATGTTATCATGAATGAAAAGTTTTATTGAGTGATGCAATTGCTTACGGAATAACACGTGATGTGCAGTTAGCCAATCAAAATAAAGTATTATAATGAAACATACATCTAATGTAATTATAAAAATATGCAATATAATAAATTACAGATTATACATTATAACTCCTGAAATACAAAGCTTTCTACAAACATTTTTTTAAGAATGAGCTTATCTATTTCTCACATGTTGTTTTTAAACCCTATGTTATACACATGTAGTATAAATAACCTTGTCATAGATTTTGAAAAGAATAATTTGTATGAAGATTATGTGAACTGTCAACGTATAATTTGTTCCGCCTAGCAGAAGCTCCACTGGAAATTTTGTTATAAGTCATAATACCTATTCCTGTTGGAACAAATATTCTATACCATTTATTCCGTTAGGAACATATATTGTAATATTTATTCCTGTGGAAATAATATTCCAGAGTATTTTTTTCCTTTTGGAACTTATATTCCGTGACAACACCACTATTTCAAGTGAGGCTGAAGGTTGGCGCCTGTTGAAACATTTGAACCTACTACCTGTCCAAAGTCTGGAACCTATTACTTCGACCTACAATGGTTTACTTTTTACTTATTTTGACTTTGATAGATAGTACTCTCAATGGCACTCATACAACATCTTATATCTTCATACCAGTTAATGGTAACAAAGATACACTTTCTCTCTTATTTTTTAAAGGTCCTGAGTACCTAATGATAAACTGATGCATATCCAACAAATAAAAAAAGGACGTGTCCCAATAAATGGATGCCCCATCCACACTTTCATTTTCTATGTTCAGTGGACCATAAAATTTTAAAAAAAAAGTGAAAAGCTCTAATTTTGCATTAAAATTAAAAAGATTATATCATAAGGAACACATGTACTAATTTCAAGTTGATTGCACTTCAACTTCATCAAAAACTTAAACCTATAGTGGGACAGACAGACGGACGAAGGAATGAATGAACAGACCAGAAAACATAATGGCCATAAATGGGGCATAACAAAAGATGAAACAATATTAAAAGTTGCCAAAAATGCATTTATTTCTCATAAAATATCACAATTAAATATGTAAAGTTAATAAAATCAACAAAAGTATATCAACATTCAATAATAAAATAAATAATTCTGTAATTCACAACAGTTCTAAAACAGCAGTAGACACCTTATTGGACAAGGACAAAATATTTTTTTTTGTAAGAACCAGTTAGCATTTTCTGACAGCAGACAGTATGCAGGTGATGAATTATTATAATGTTGCACTTGAAAGATTTAATTAAAGCGAATTTGATTGATAATAATTTTTATCAGTTAAAAGCAGATTTAAAAAAAAATTTGATTTTACTTCAAAATATTCAGAAGCAGACATTCATAAGAGTTAACCAAACTTTTTGATAGGAATTCCGAAAATTGAGTTTTATCTATTAAGTTTCCGCTGGCTTTTCTAAATATAAAAGTTGAGAAATTAAATGATTGTTTTCAGTAATTACAATTTCAAGAAAAAGGAAATCCTCTTGTCTCTTATATTAAGAGGATTGTTTTGAAGCTTCAACAAACAAGTTAAACATTACATAATTTGTTTCCAGTATATTGCTTAAAAGATAGCAGTAAACAGCAATCTAGTTTAGAATTTAACGAAATGTCATATATTGAATATTCAGGAAGGTATTTCATCACAAAACTGAAATATTTATACCATATTTGCTCAAAGAAATGAAAGTACAGATCTCATAATATTTAAACTTTGTATCTGCTAATAAGTTAAAAAGTCAAGAATATGATTATTTTAAAATAACAAATCCAAAACATCAAAAGATTTTGCAATTAATGCCAATACGTGTGGAATGTCCGTGTAGATAACACCATCACAAAGTTTGTATTGAAAACAACAACAAAAACTATCAATGTTTTCCATCAAGTCCATTTATATATCATAGGCACAGGGACAAAGGCAGTTATTATCACAGTAAGTCCTGTTCAGATCTCTGAAATAGAAAAATATTGTTAATACAAAAACTGCTGTTTCACAATTAAATGCACGGGAGTCACATTTTTAAGAACAAAACCACCTACTGTAGATTCCTCTCTTTTTCTTGGGTACCAATTTTTGTGAATAGAGGAAAAGTTGCATATTCACAGTTTTGGCAAAGTCTACATACGTTCCTTCAGAAAATTTCATTGAATATTAAAACTTGTAGTTCCCTTGAAATAACAAAATCCACGAAAATTGATACCCAACGAATATTAATGAATCCACAGTATATTATAAAATTTGTTCCCTTCGCATTATTTTTATGAAATTTCAAAGAAAATATTATTCATAACATATTTCAATGTCTCTAATCTTCCACCAAGTCTTAAGTTTCAAAAAATCCTGAATAATTTTGATTGTAGCTTGATTATAAAACACATTATATATTTATGCTCATTCAGGACAAACAAATTAATGTGCTTTAATTATACAACATACAGTCTAGGTGAGTACAACGTAAGGATTATGGGAGGATAATATGCTCCCATAATCCTGGTTATAAATACTGCACATTTTACTGTATTTTCAGAAATTATGGCTAGCTTTCTTTTTAATGCAATTATGTGACTCGGTGAGTATCATAATAAGGAAAGCTGGCATTTCGATATCTGGATGTCGGTTTCCCTGCAATCCCAATAAATAATCTCGCACTTTTGTTTACTTTTCAAAAATCGCAATATCAAATGCATTTACAGTATTGAAGAATAAATAATTTAACTAATCCTACTAACTTAATTTCTTAGTCCCTGAATATGAATATTTGTTAACTATTACCTTGGTAATTAAATCCATTGATGTATCCATTAATCCCCACCTTCTGAAATAAAATAAGATATTTTCATAAAAACTGGATTGTAATTGTCAACGTCGCTGATAAACATGAACAGTTAAGTGCATAACATTTATTTTTATTTGGAGTCATAATTTCATTTTCATATTTATACAGATATTGATTTCAATTTTGTTGCATCTCTTTCATAGAAAGTTCTTGCATAATTAAATTTTTTAAAAACCTCCCTCAAACACTCCCTCTGAAAAAGTAACACAAAAACCACATATTTCAACTAAGAGTATTTATCAAGTATATTCGTTAAGGTTGTAACAATTCCCAAGTATTTATACATCTCTGGCTTTTAAGGTGGTACCTAACACTACAGGGAGATAACTCTGTAAAATCTGCTAAACGTTTTAATTACATTGTGTTGTTAAGGGAATATTAATCTTCTGAATGATCAAAATTAGTGTTTGTCAAACTGCTATATAACTAGTGTAACTTTTTGGATGAATTGGTTGGTTCAAATTTAATGAAATTTTTATATTTTTGTCAAAGGGTCAAAGTAAATAATTTGTCAAAATTTTAGGAAAATTAAACAAGCCAAATTAATGTAAGTGAAGGTGTTGGGTACCACCTTAAATGTTTGGGCTTGAGCATTTCTAACGAAGGTATTTAAATCCATAAAATCATTTGGAATTTCAAACAATTAAAGAAGACCATAGAATGCTGAGATAGTTCTCTAAAGAAATATTTATTATATTTCAATTCAGCAAAAGACAATAAGCAGTGGACGATCCAGAAATTTTCATGAAAGGGGGCCCACTCTAGTCATGCTTCAGTGATTCCCTATATAATCATCCAAACTTTTCCAAACAAATCCAATCTAAATATCTTAACTTGTTTTGAACAAATTTTCTTATTATTTACATACCCGGCTTTGTTTCTTCCTTTTTCTCTTCTTCTTTTGATTCTATGAGGAAATAAAAAAAACAAAAATTATGTTATGAAGTTTCAGATCCCCGATGCATTAAAGTCATATGAAACGAGTGACTGGTGAAAAATAATGTATATCCCATTCTTGAACCAATGCATGTATATATCATAAACTTAGTCTTCTGTGCACGATTTTATCAGTTAACTAATAACCTCAACCTCATTGTTCTGTTTTCCTCAATAGTACAATTAGCGTGATTATGAGATTGATTTGTCATTCTAAGGAGAACACTAGCATATTTCATTTAAGAGTTTTGTGCACTTACTTGCAGTAACCAAAAGCCTTTTTAAGGCTAGTGCAGGGTTCTTGAAAAGAAATCTTTTGGTTCACAGTCCAAAAAATTCTGGGGAGAACATGGATTTATACTTATTTTTAGTTTTAAATAGTGCACTTATGTTCACTAAAAACTTTAGTGCAGAGTTCTTGAAAAGAAACTTGTTTAATGGATATTTTGGTTGACAGTCCAGAAATTTGTCATTCTGGGTAGAACACAGACATACACTCATTTTTAGTGTTTAGTGTACTGAAAAACACTTTTAGAGGCAAGTGCAGAGTTGTTGAAAAGAAATTTGTTTTAATGGATCTTTTGATTTACAGTTCGAAAGTATGTCAGTCTAAATAAATGATTCTTTTAGAAAGTTCACTAGCTTCTGTCAGACATTTGAACTGACATGGTTACAAAAATTGTAAAAAAATTCAAATCTTTATCAAATGATTTGGACTGACACTTCACAAGAACTCTGACAACGTCTCCACCCCCAAAAGTGCATCCCATAACCTCACCCTCAGTGGTTTGTGTGTCAGGTGCTTTTTCTTCTGATTGTGTTTCTTCTTTTTTCTCTTCACCTTTAAAATTGTACATATACTTTATTAACTTGCAGTGATGATAAAAATGGCTCTGAAGATTAAGTTTACTGAAACTAATTTAAAGCAATTTGGTTATTTGTAAGACAGGCTTGCTTCTGATTTTTTTTGAAAGAAAACAGAATACTGCTTTATTCCTCAGTTTTTGCTCCTTTTTTTTTCTTTCTAAATCTGGCATTTTCAAATATAAAGATAATCCTACATTTAGAAATGCGGAGCTTAAAAAATTGAAAACAAACTAAAAAAATTAAGCGCATTTTCGTAAGTTTAAAATATCTTCTAAGAAATAAATATTACATAGACAGATTTAGATATTCCAAAATTCACGGTTTATATAACTTGCAACCCTCACCCTGTGCAGTGCTTTCCTCTGTCTTTTGTTCTGTTTCTTCACCTATAGTGAAAGAAATTATGACCAATGATATAACGATGAAATTCAAACATTTAAAGAGAAAGTGTCATATAATAAACAGTTAGAGTATAGCAAATATACTTGAGTTTGTATAAACGGCAGTGAAGTTATTCTTGCTTGCTTTAATACGTTGACCATAGGCAAGCAACATTTAATTTTAAGAATAATTCATATACCCTCAAGTTTGTTGTTATATAAGGAATGGCCCATTGAGCTTAGGGTAAAATTAATAGAGCACAATTTTAGAGATAACTTTTTTAAATAATCTTTTTTTTTTTCTCTCAATCAGATGCAATGAATCTTAATTATCCAGATACATGTATATCCTAAATTTTGCAGTAAAACAATTTAAATACAATAAAGTCACCCTTATTAAAAAGATTGGTGTGAAAAACAGAAAACTGTATATAAATCCTTACTTGGTTTTTCTTCTGTTTTACTTTCTTCTGAAAAATTAAAAAAAAATAAATATATGAAAATATAATTAATACCAATATAGAAAGTTAATAAAAACTTGATCAACCTTTATTGTCTGATTGTTGGCCAGTACAGATATAATCTGGGAATTTGAAATTTGTTAAAATGTGTAGTGTATATTTTGAATATGATTACTCTCATAGCTTGAGATAGAAAAATTCTAAGAATAAAATTTGATTTTATATTTTATACATTTTCAGTTGGAACAATATAATTGCAATTATCACGATCAAAATGTTCTAATTTGCTATTTAATCGGTATATTACACAAGACTTATTCTAATTCACAGATCCAATAATTAAATTTTACTTTCACTTTGAAAATGTTTTCCCCTCAAGATTCTTTTGCAGCAAGAAATCAGAATGCAAGTTAGTAGATATAATGTAATTCCGGAACCTGGTTTTAATGGTTAACTGACAAAACCTCATAATAAAACATACACTTTGTTGGAAGAAGAAGTACATACAGGAATATTAGTAGAACCATAGTTATGATATTAGAGAAACCGATACCAAAGCAGCCCTAGGTTTTTATTGCACTCAGGTCAGTACATAATTTAAACCTTCAATTGGAAAGAATCCTAGAAATCTTTACAGCCAATTGCATAGAGTGTGTAGGTAAAGGTACTATCTTTGGTTAGCTTGCTTGCTAGCTGAACCATACAGTCATTATTAGGTAAGGTAAACAACCCTCCTTTAAGAGTAGGTTAGTCTGAATAATAACCAAGCTCCTTTAAAAGGAGGGTTGTATACCTTAACTTATAAATTACTTCACAGATCAGCTAGATGGACCTTTACCTACACACTCTATGCAATCAGCTGTAAAATTATAAAATAAGAAGATGTGATACTATTGCTCAATCGACACTTATTCGTTAGAGAACAAATGATGTGGATGTAAGCAATTTTATGTCACATTACAGCCTTTAACAATGGAGCAAAATCTATACCATTTTTGTAAGCTATTAGAGGTACTGAGATGACAAAAATGTAGAACTAAACATAATCAACTGCATGATTCATGATTAAATCATAAAAAACAAAAAAAATAAAAATATGTGACAGATAGCGTCAACAATGACCTTTGAATTACAGCCTTAAAACTTGGGAATGGGACTTACAAAGTGTGGCAGGGTCAACCAAGTTTGTGAGAACTAACCCCAACTCACAAGGAAACAAAAATCGGATTAAAATTTTGCTCAGTATATATTTGATCAGATGGATCCTTGTACAGTAATAGTAAATTCAACTGAAGTTATTATTTTTCAGGTAGCTTAGGAGTTAGGGATAAAAATTAAGCCTTGAATGTTTTTATAAAAGAGGATTCAGGTCATGGGTTGGGAAAAATAAATCTGATGATATTGTTTAACAATCTTATGCAATAAATTATCTTCCCTCACTGCAAATAGTGTATATATTGTGTGTTTTCAAATACACAGCAGCACATTTAAGTTTGAGTGTGGAGATTCAACCCTGTTGGTGAAATAACCAACACCTCAAATATTTAGAAAACTGACACACCTCTCCAAATTTCATCAAGTGGTCTATAACCTGCAAAGATGTGACAACTTTAAATGAAAAGTTAAAAAAAGAATCTTATGAAGGGTCAGGTCAATTTTTTTTTAAATACACCCCCCCTTTTTCTCTCCAACATTTGATTGTAGAAGGTTGAGGTTAGCATTAGTGACAGAGAAAAATCATTGTTATATAAGGAAATGGGATAACAAAGCTGAAAGGAAAATGTAAGCAAGGAAATTTTTGTCAAATATTTACAAAATTCAAGTGTAACTGAAATTCTGATATCATTCATTCAACTGTTATTGATGTTAATTTACAGAGCCCTTACCAATTTATAACAGAATGTCTTAGAGTTTATAGACAAAAGTCATAGCTGTTATACTTTATTATCATCTCATTAAAATAAAATTAAAACATTTCTAAATTTTGATATAAATATGTGTCATTGCTATAAATTTTATGTGTTGTTGCTCTGACTTTTAAGTAACATGAAGTTCATACAGTGAAAATTTCACATCAAATCTCTGCAATTGATATTAAAAACCTTTCTTTTTTATTAAAACTGTAAATTCAGAAATTATTGTGATGTTATATTATTGCAAAAAATGCAACAGAGTTATATAAAATCGCAAAAATTTTAACTCGCATTTTTAAATTTTTCTAAATGTTGCAAAAATAAAAATTGCATTTTTGTCAAAAAAGACAAAATAGTAAAAATAATTAAATGCACACAATAATTTCTGAATTTACAGCAATCAGAACTTCAGTTACACATTACAGATTGCTGGATAGAAATTAAGCTGTAAAATAAATGCTTTAAATAAGGCAAGTTCAAGCTGATAATTTTTTTCATTGACACATGCATGCAAAAGTTCCAAAAGTTATTTTAAATCATCATGAGCTTGAACTTTTGCTAAATAAATATTACTATTGAAATAAACTATACTGTTCCTGTTCATTCAATTAACTTCAGCTTAATTTTTATTCAGCTACCTTAGAATTTCTTACAGAAATAATTAGCAAGCAAGGTAACTGGATAAATGGATTATTTTCTGGTTAGGAAAACAAGTATAATACAGGAGGTTTGACAAACCTTGCTGTTGTTCCTCAGGCTTAGCCTCAGTTTCAGACTGAGGCTGAGCCTCACTTTCAGAGGGCTTAGCCTCTGTTTCAGATGGCTTTGGTGAAGGGGCTTTTGTTTCTTCTTCTGTAAATCATATATCATATATTCAATCTTTCTTATAATGCTTTAAATTTCTCTTTTTTTTTCATAATGCAGTTTATTATACATGCTGATTTCTCATAATTTGCAAACAAATCAGATAAAAATTACCTGTAGAAAAACCAAATATTTATAACTTTAACAGCTACATATATTTTTTCATGTCTTCACTAAAACTACATTTGGCCTGTACAGGAGAAATATGTGATAGTTGAAGCCTTTCTGCTCCAAATGTTAATAATTTTGACAGCCAATGAAACTCCAGCATTCCAACTTTTGGAGTTGTGCATTATAAGGCAAAAAACAGAGGGGTCCAAAATGTCTAAAAAAACCATAACACAGTATGGAGCATTGTCAGATCATTGAATGTGAAAAGGGAGATTGTAATTTAAGGTGGTACCTAACACTACAGGGAGATAACTCTGTAAAGTCAGCTAAACGTTTTGATTACATTGTGTTGTAAAAGGAATGTTAAGCTTCTCAATGATCAAAATTGATGTTTGTCAAACTGCTATATAACCAGTGTAATTTTTCTGACAAAACGCTGGGTTCAAAATTTTTGAAATTTTTATATTTTTGTTAAAGGGTCAAAGTAAATACTTTGTCAAAACTTTATGAAAATTAAACGAGACAAATTAATTTTAGTGAAAGTGTTGGGTAACCACCTTAAATGTATTCTTATTACCTGTTTTTTCTTCTTTTGGTGCTTCCTCTTGTTTTTCTGAAAAATGATAGAATTTCAAATTATTATAAACAAATTTAAAGTTCTATGATTACTTTGTCCCAGGATATGAAGGTGATGAACAATATTTAAATACATTATCAAATTCAATGAAATAATGTTATCCTACTATTTTTCTTTCGACAGCAGTTCAATTACATCACTGAGTGTTTAGTACAATATTAAAAAGAATATCACAGCAATTATATTTTAATTAGAAATATTTCATTTAAATAGATCAACAAATCTGCATAAAAGAGAATGGTGCTGAAAAAGTATTAGCAAAAATAAATTGGTTTACAATAAAGAGAAATGGCCATTAGGTCTCTTAAAGGTGTTTTTATGGATTTTAAAAGTTAATGATATAATTAAGAACCTAAAAGAGAAAACTTTCTTATTATTTTTCATATAGCTAGGGAGGAAAATGAAAGGAAGCGATTATAGAATATTGGAAATCTTTATGAAGATATTGGTCCTGAGCTGGAAGTACTGATATCTAAAAGCTGAAAACATTTTTTTTTTAAATGATGTCTATCATTCTATCCAAACATTAATACTCCACATTTTCTTGCCCTCCAGTAAAAGAAGTACACAAAAGTAACCATTACCTGAAGCAAGCATATAGGATATTACAAAAAATATTTTACAATTAGGCTACATTTATATCAGAACATGCATTATATGTACACAGAAATATATTTATATAACAAAAACACAATTTGGCACTAATATTTATTAGTATATAGACTAACTTCAGTAGCTGGAACACAATAGCAAACTCAAATTCTTGTATTTACTTCACCTTACAAAAAAAGGTCAGTATTATTCAACTGGAATCCATTTAAAGTCCCCCATGGGATTTCCATTCAAATTCCACTGGTATCCACTGGACAATTTTAACTGGGGTTTCAGAAGATTCCAGTGGGAATTCCAGTAGAATATCAATGATATTTTTTAATAAATCCCAGTGGAATTAAAAAAAATCCCAGTTGAATTGCTGGACAATTACCTCTGAGATTTCAATAGAATCCAAATGAGATTTCAATGAATTCCACTGGGCTTTCAATAAATTCCAGTAGGATTTTAATGATGTTTAGTGGGATTTTAATACAAATTCTATGAAAACAATTAGCATCTTCAAAAGATTTGTATCAATTTCTGTTATAAATTTTATTACATTTTTTTCAATATTCAAAATGATTAAACTTTTACTTTTTGTGGTCATTTTGAGTGTTCCAGCCTTTGAAGTCTACAATACATAAGTCATAAAAACTGAATTACCACATAAACACATTCAAATCTTCTTGGAACTGTTTAAATGCATTCAGATTGTTCAATTAGAACCAATTGGAGAGAGAGAGAAATTTAAACTCTGTAGTTATGAATTAAAACTCTGAATTAAAACTTTGATGGAACTTAGGAAAAACTAACTTATAAAGAAGATTTTGACTTCTGTTAGTTGAACCTTTCTGTTTGACAAATTCTATGCCATAGAGAAAGCTTTCTGACATAGATCTAAGGACAGTAAGGTAAAGTTCCATATACATATATATGCATTTGCTCAGTTGCAAAAAGGTATATTATAACAGTATATTCTAGTCGTATATATCAATATATAAGGGAAACATGAAGATATGCAAGAGTGTATCCAAGCTTATGACAGAAAATAAGTGTTTTTTAGCGCAGACAATCTATAAATTATCATATGCATGTATCTTAAAGATAATTCTTGTACTCTAGCTATACAGTACAAGGTCATTTAACCAAACATATCTTCATATAATCTACAAATTGGTTAGTCTAAATAAATATTGAAGGTTGGAGGTCAAGGTCAACTAAAGGACAAGCAGTGCTGTTGTACCTTCTTTAATTATTGCACCAGATTGTTTAGTTTCTTTTTGTTTATCTAAATCAGATTTCTCTTTTTCAAGAGATTTTGATTGTTCCCCTTCTTTTTGAGATTTTGCTGATTTTTCCCGCTCTTTTTGAGACTCTGCAGACTGCTCACTTTTTGAAATTGATTTGTCAGTCTGATCTCCATTTTTGGCAGACTGTTCCTGGGCTTTTTGAGATTTTGCAGACTGTTCCCTTTCTTTCTGATTTTCAGAATCAGATAATGTTCCTTTTTGTTTACCTATTACATAAATTAGTTTTTTTCTTGAATACATGTGTATATCTTTGTGGAGTATTGTGTAAACTGTAGTAAAACATATATAAATAAAAGAAATGCATGTCCATGAGACACAGATGATGCCACAGCTTGCATATAATGTTATAAAGGGACATAATTCAATAACAGTAAAAAGTGAAGCTACCCAAATTCGAAAATTGATCTGTTTCTTGTAAAAACATTTTATATAACTTTTATAACAGTTGGTTGAAGAGACATGAAAATAGCAAATGGAATAGAAAAAAATTAGCAATTTTTCCATTTGTAAAGGGACATAAATCTAAAACAGTAAAATTGACACTAGCCAAATTCAAACTTGATCTGTGTTTGGCAAGGGCATAACAATCAAAATTACTAAGTGAATCTTAAATGATATTGTCTGCCATAAAGATTTTAGGCTAACTGTTAATAAGATGCTTTAATTAATTTTACATTTTGTAAATAAACATACTCTTATATTAAAAAACCTTGTTACTAACATGTAATAGTTATAGTAGACCAAAAATAATGTAGTATCCTTAGTAACAAACCTTAGTTATTTTTTAATAAAAAGAAATATACACCGATTAATAAATAAGTATACAAGTACAATATAGACTACTACAAGATAGACAGATTAAGGTTATACACTACTGAGATTGTGCATGCTTGGTTTACCTTCTTGTTGTTCCTCTTTAGATTGTTCTTCTTTAGATTCTTCTGTAATCAACAGTTTAAGCTATGATTGTCATTGCTTTACACAAATAGGAGTATATTTGTATATAAAAAATGCTTACTATGTTGAACAAATAGTCATAAAAAACATACAGTTAATATTTTCATTAGCAAACATTACAACCAAGTATGATTAAATTTTACAAAGTGATAGAGTGCTGGAATATTTCCTTTTTGATTTTAATAGTATTTCTAATGTACATTATATGCTCATGAATAAAATTTGAACAAAAAAAAAGCATTGGTTAAAAAACATTGGTTAAAGTCATTTCTGCTTCTAAAACAAATACAAAAACTACATCAAAAAGCAACAAAGAATTGAAAATATGTCTATTAATTTGTCCTATCCAATTGAAGTTTAAAAACACTATAACACAAACACAGAATAATTAAAATAATAAGATGTGCTATGATTGCCAATGAGACAACTGAAGTTAAAGCTATATGTATATCAAAAAGCTATCAAATTTTAATCAGTTACAAGTCTGCCCTTAATATAACTGTAGTTAAAGCTATATCAAAAAGCTATAAAAACTTTGTTTCTAGTCTGTTTTTTCCAATTAAAAGATAACAAAAGCTTAAAACAACCAACAATTTTAGTCTGCCCTTTACAACTAAAGTTAAAGCTATAACAAAAAGCTACTGAAACTGAATTAGTCTATAGTCTGTCCTATAAAACTAAAGTTAAGGCTAACAGTAACAAAAAGCTTGAACCTGAATAAGTTGATAGTGTGCCCTTTACAACTAAAGTTAAAGCTATAACATAAAGCTACAGAGACTGAATTAGTATACATGCATTTATAGTCTGATTTTGATAAAAACAAAACAACTACATCAAGAACAAACATCTAAAAAGTCAACTGTCCTGCCAAATAAAAGATCTGTGGATTATTTATTATTCATGAGGTACCAAATTTTGTGGGTATAAGTATACCACATATTTTGTGGGTTAAGACACCAAAATGTTGTGGGGATAGGTCAACCCACCACTTTTATGGGTACTGGTAACCCACCACTTATATGGGTATAGGTAATAATAACCCACAAATTTTGTGGGTATAGGAAAACCACAAATTTAAATGTTTAATAAATTTTCTAAAGGTGTGTAAACAAACTAATATGCAAAACTTAGAATTCAAATATCAAAGAAAATACAATTGTTCCTCAATCCAAAGAAATTGGTACCCACGAAAAATAAATGAATCCAGAGATTTGTTATATTGACTATATATGATATAAGATATATTTTGTACCTGTAGAAGGCTGTTCGTCTGTTTTTTGTTCTGTAAAAATAATTCATTTGTAAGCATATTGACGAAAACATGATATAAAATTGTATTCCAAGTTTTGTGTTTTGTGAAAAATTTGATAAGTTCAATCAAGTCTTTTACTGAGAAAATATGATTTGTCCTTTGCATTGGCATTATTTTCAAATCAAGAAAAGTGGTTTATATTAAAATGTCTCTGCTAACACCTAAAATATGAGAAAGTTTTTATCTTTTACATTTTCAGTCATAATTGTCTATAAACTTTATTTGCATAAACCTTCATGCTCAATTAATTTTAGAATTTCTTTTTCAATACTGTAAATTCATAAATTATTGTGTGCATTTAATATTGCGATTTTTTTTCATTTTAGACTAAAACGCAATTTTAAATTTTGTGATATTCAAAATGTGAGTTTCAACCATTACGATTATAACCCTGTCGCATTTTTCGCAAAAATAAAACATTCTTATAATTTCTGAATTTATAGTTTGTCACATTTGTTGTTTACATTGAGACATCTTAATAACATGATATTGGTGCACATTGAATTGCAATGGGTTTTACCATTCAAAATCATGCTATTGCTTAAAATTTTGATGGTTTAAACTTCATTTATAAAATATGATGTCAGTAAACTTATTTATAAATTATATTATTTCATCTTTAATTTTCATGTTCTTTCATAAAAAAACAAGTTTTTGAGGTATAGGACACAAATTATTCTTCAGTCTACCAATAACATATCAAGAAAAAGAATCATAACAAAAAGTACAAATGGCATTAGTTTACAATTTGCAGAAGTTAAAAGCTAAAACAAAAGGCATAAAAAGATAATAGGTTAATCTGTAAGATTAGTTTCCTGTATACAACTAAAAGAGTCAAAAACTATAACAAAAGATTATAAAATAAGAACAAAAAAGGGTCTCCATGGGGTTTAGTCAGAATCAAAAATAATAGGCAAAACATGCAGAAAAAAAAAAGCCAAAAAATTTGGGTAGAAAAACAGGCTTAAGGGGATTCACGGATCTAAATCATTTTTTTATTCAATATAGGATTTCGCTATATTTTTCTATAAATGAACTTTATCTTATCCTTAATAGAAAAATGGAATAAAAAAATTGGGTCATCGTTCATTTACGCCCACAATCTGCCTTCAAAAGAAGCATACATTTTTGTTAATGTCCTTTTTTTCTGTTGAACTAATAGGAGAAATAGCGGTTATATCGAAATAAAAAAAACCTAAATTACAGAAATCGCTTAAATTTTACAATTATTTAGTTTATGTACAGCTTATTCGAAAAACAACAATAAAAAATATAGGTCACCGATGAGTTTAAAAAGATATTTCAATTTTAATGCCAAAAAAATGGCATGTTTGCACAAAAGGGAGATAATTTGGAGCTTTTTCAATGATATCTACATTTTAAAAGTCACCTGGGGCCAACATGAATTAAATTTTTGGAATAATTTTTATACCATATGATAAAGTAACATCTACTAAAGGTAATTAATCAAATTTGTAATAAAAAATAATGTTTAATTTTTTTCTGAAAATCTTATACCCGAGAGCCTCCTTAAAAAATAAAGATAGAAAAAATAGGCTAAAAAAAGACTGAAGAAAAAAAGACTAAAAAAAATAAAGAATAGAGGTACAGCTAAAAAAGAACAGAGGAAAGTAGGCAACAAGAAGAAAGAAAACAGGAAAATAGGCAAAAAAAAGAAACAAGAGGCTCTCAAGAGCCTGAATCGCTCACCTGAATTTTTTTGGTTTAATCTCTCATCAATGATTATTTTGGCTTTTCAATTTATTTAAATGTTCTTTGAATCGTCCTATTTTCTTCAAAAGCAAAAAAAAATCATTTTCTCCTATGTTCTATTTTAGCCATAGGAGCTATGTTTCTTGACATACAAGGAAATGAAATATAAAATTTATACTAGATACTCTGAAACTCTGAAACTCATTTAGCCTAAGTTTGGCTGAAATTGATACAGCAGTTTCATAAGAGAAGATTTTTTAAAGTAAGTCAACATGATGAACAAATTGTGAAAAAAGTCTTTAAAGGGCAATAACTCCTAAAGAGGTCAATTGACAATTTTGGTCAAATTGACTTATTTGTAGATCTTACTTTGCTGATCATATTTGCTGTTTACAGTTTATCTTTATCTATAATAATATTCAAGATAATGACCAAAAACGCAAAATTTTCTTAAAATTACCAATTAAGTGGCAGCAACCCAACAATTGGATGTTTGATTCATCTGAAAATTTCAGGGCTGATAGATATTGACCTAATGAACATTTTTACTCCATGTCAGATTTGCTCTTAATGCTTTCGTTTTTGAGATATAAGCCAAAAACTGCATTTGACCCCTATGTTCTATTTTAAGTAACGGCGGCCATGTTTTTTGACGGATCAAAAATCAAAGCACACACTTTGTGCAGGATAATCTAAGGAACAACCATGCTAAGTTTTAACCAAATCCATTCAGTAGTTTCAGAGGAGAAGATTTTTTAAAGTTAGCAAATATGATGAACAAATTGTGAAAAATTGTCATTAAAGGACAATAACCCCTTAAGGGGTCAATTGACAATTTTGGTCATATTAACTTATTTGTAGATCTTACTTTGCTGATCTTTTTTGCTGTTTACAGTTTATCTTTATCTATAATAAGATTCAAGATAATGACCAAAAACTGCAAAATTTCCTTAAAATTACCAATTAAGTGGCAGCAACCCAACAATGGTTTGTTTGATTCATCTGAAAATTTCAGGGCTGATAGATCTTGACCTAATGAACATTTTTACCCCATGTCAGATTTGCTCTAAATGCTTTCGTTTTTGAGATATAAGCCAAAAACTGCATTTGACCCCTATGTTCTATTTTAAGTAACGGCGGCCATGTTTTTTGACGGATCAAAAATCGAAGCGCACATTTTGTGCAGGATATACTAAGGAACAATCATGTTAAGTTTCATTCAAATCCATTCAGTAGTTTCAGAGGAGAAGATGTTTGAAAAATTGTTAACGACGACGACGACGACGACGACGACGGACGGTCAAAAAAATAAGAATAGGGAATAATTTAATGCTGAATTATAAAGAATAGAGAATAATGGTCTTAAAATGAAAGAAAAGAGAATAATGACCGGCAAGGGTGCTAAAATATAAAGAATAGCGAATAATGGTCTAAAAATGAAGGAATAAAGAATTAAAGGACACCCCAACATCCAGACCCTTATAAAAGCTATAACAAAATTCTACAAAGAACAAATTAGTCAGTCATAGAGAGAATTTTCCAAACAAAGTAAGAACTTGAAACTTTTAAAAGCTATAACAAAATTCTACAAAGAACAAATTAGTCAGTCATAGAGAGAATTTTCCAAACAAAGTAAGAACTTGAAAAATAAGAGTATTAGTCTATTATATCCCATTTACAACTAAAATTATAAGCTATAAATAATGAGATATATCTTGTACCTGTAGAAGGCTGCTCTTCTGTTTTTTCTTCTGTAAAAAGCAATAATTTTTAGAGAAAATTTAAAGAAAAGAAAAAAACATACTGTAATATTTCAGGAATACTAGTTCTCAATTTTGTTACAAATTGAAATTAAGTTCAATCTTTTATTTTTCAATCTTATTGTTTAATTGTAATTTTGAACTTCCACTAATTTAGGCTTGGTCATAAAGAACATGAAAAAAAGTACATATTTTAAACAAAATAGTTCCTACGCATAATTTCACATCTTACCACATATACTTCTTAAACAGTAACAGTTAGCATTACGTATTTTGTGTTTGCTTAAATAAGTGGACATGCATAAAGAAATGGTATCTCAAAAGTGATTCTAATTTTACTTCAAATGTAATCACAAACGAAACATATTTATAATGTCTATATATCACAAAGATTAACAAACATACAAAACAATAATATTAAAGTGATCATAGTAACTGAAAAAATATTGTTAACATATTTATTTTACATTTGTGATTTTTTTGCTATTAAGGTGGTATCTAACACCTTGACTAAAATTAATTTGGCTCGTTTAATTTTCATAAAATTTTGACAAAATATTTACTTTGACATACGTTTTGACAAAAATGTAAAAATTTTAAAAAACTTGAACCAATCACTTTCTCAGAAAAATTTGGTTGGATATATAGCAATTTGAAAAACACTTATTTTGATCATTGAGAAGCTTAATATTTCCTTAACAATACAATGTAATTAAAATGTTTAGCTGATTTTACCAGAGTTATCTCCCTGTAGTGTTAGGTACCACCTTAAAGACATTAAAACTTACAGAAGTTTAGAGTTACTACAAAAATATACAACTATGTTAAATTTCAGGATGTTAGCTACTCTTGTTTTTGACTTTTTGTCAGATATTCTGAATTTTTTAATGTTAAACAAATCTTATACTGTGGATTCATTAATATTCATTGGATACCAAATTTCTCTGATTTCATGGGTACAGGGGAACAATGAATTTAATGTTCCAACGAATTACAAATTTTCTTAAGGAATATATGCAGATTTTGCCAAAACAATGAAATTAAAATATTCACGAAAAGTTTTCCTCAATCCACGAAAATTGTTATCCACGAAAATAAATGAATCCACAGTAAATACATAAAAATCAATCTGTTCTGCGTTTTAATTGACAGGCAAATATAACGATAATAAATTAATTAGTTTAGAAATAACAAATTTTTAAATATTTAATAATTGTTTTCAACACGATTAAATCAAATAAAATTCATATTAGTTTCCAACATTTAACAAAATGACTAATGCTCAAAATTCATATTAGTTTCCAATATTCAACAAAATAGGATACACTCATACACAAAAGCTTTACAAAAACATAATTATTTTTCATATACATAAGGAGATGGTGATTGCCAATGAGACAGACACCTATCCATCAGAATTTAAATGTTAAGGATATAAGCAATTATAGGTTTAGTCTGCCATTTACACAGTTCTGAAGTTAACAAGCTATTGGGAACAGACCATTTATCTTTTCTAGAAAGAAAGTAGCAGTTTCTCCGTTTGGTTTTTTTTCCATATAGATATGTTTTTGAGTTTAATGTAAAAAAAATTATTTATCTTCTAATTTCCAATGGATTTTTTCTGTTTATTTCTCTTCTAAAGTCCTTTTTCTTTCTTCAAGATTTTGAATCATTAGTTTTTAATACATGCTCCCCAAACAAAAGATGAATGATCAATGCCTAAACAACAATTGTAAAGTAAACCATTCTTGAGGCCCCTCATGGGGGGGGGGGGGGTCCTAGTAATCACATAATCACCATTTTTTTGCCAATATAATCACATAATCATTAAATATTTGCTTATCTTTAGTAATCAAATAATCATAAACTAAAAATACAGTCCTAGGTAATCAAATAATCATGAAATATTTGGCTTAATAATCAAATAATCATTAAAAAAATGGCCAAGTAATCACATAATCAAAAACCCCATGAGGGCCCTCATTCTTAAACAATGAACCCAATAAAACTTAAATTATAAGCTAGATCTGGTTAGATATATTTTGTACCTGTAGAAGGCTGCTCATCTGTTTTTTCTTCTATAAAAATATCAGAAT
The DNA here is from genome assembly GCA_019925275.1 of Mytilus edulis. Lineage (NCBI taxonomy): Eukaryota > Metazoa > Mollusca > Bivalvia > Mytilida > Mytilidae > Mytilus > Mytilus edulis. Next base: position 42,208,030 of record CM034358.1, read on the forward strand.
GTCATACATAGAAAAATTCAAATATTCTCTAATTTTTTATTATGAGGTTAAACACATTTTCCTCATCATTCTGATTCCTACTCTGTCAAGGAGATCTATTCATTGAAATTAGTGTGTTCACATACCCTAAGTAACTCTCATCCCAGCTATAAAAAAATTGCCTGTGGTGAGGCTATTTTATGAAGACAGCAAAACTGCTTTTCAACAGCATATTTTAAGAATTCTGATCATATACCATTGAGTGCTATTGCTAGAATGCTGATTAAGTAAAGGTATACCAAAAATAATGACTTAGCAACTCAGTGCCTGTCTTAGGAAAAATGATATTTTTAACTTTTTCTTTTTTCAAGAAACTAAAAACTTAAGTTACCTTCTTTGGTTTCTTCTTTTGGTGTTTCTGTAAAAAGGCAAATAAAAATCATCTAATTATAGGTCTTATACTGTTATGTGTGTTGTCTGAAATGGTTTTTATTTCATTTTAAGTACACTCAACAGTTTGAAATATGTAATAGGTTGATTGAATGATTGTTGTTGGACACCACTTTGAGCACTATGGTGTAATTTCATGTCGGTTAGATTTTTTAATATATTTTATTCATATGTTGTACTGTTACACAACTGCCAATGGTTAGGGAGAGGGTTTGGCACCAGCAAACATGTTTAACACCCCCACATTCTGTATGTCTAAAGTAAGCAAACTTTAATTCAGTGGTTGTTGTTTATTGCTGAATATCCTATTTGTTTTTTTATTTGTACATAAATCAGGCCATTGGTTATCTTTTACGACTGTTTTACATTTGTCAATAAGCTATAATATGTGTAATGGGTTTAGTTCATTGTTGAAGGTCTTACCGTTTTAAAAGAGGGACGAAAGATACCAAAGGGACAGTCAAACTCATAAATCTAAAACAAACTGACAACGCCATGGCTAAAAATGAAACAGACAAACAGAAAAACAATAGTACACATGACACAACATAGAAAACTAAAGAATAAACAACACGAACCCCACCAAAAACTAGGGGTGATCTCAGGTGCTCCGGAAGGGTAAGCAGATCCTGCTTAAAGTGATCTATAGATTTTAATTCATACCTCATTTGTTTCATTGGCAATCAAACTGCAGATTGTAATCCCTATAATTCTGGCATAAAAAAAATTAGCTAAAATGTTGCTGAAATTCAATTATTTTTTATAATTACCTTGAATAGTGAAATAACATTTGATATATTTACCCTGCCTAGTCAAATACTATTTGATATTAACCCTGCCTTGTCAAATACAACTTGATATTTACCTTGCATAGTGAAATAAATTTTGATATTTACCCTACCTAGACAAATAATATTTGCTAATTACCTTGCCTAGTTTCTTCTTCCTTAGCTCTTTGTTCTATAAAATAAATATAAAGCATCTGATAAATATATTGTTGTCCCATAAACTTACAAGATTTCATACTTGGATTTAGAACAAATACTCACTCAGGGTTGTTCAATGTTAATATTGTCTACTTCCTGAACAATGTATAACTCCTACAGAACTTTTTTTTGGGTTGTAGGGGGTAATGCATTAAATGTTTTTCAAAATCTATATATTTCTCTACTATTCAATAACGAAAAAAGGCTTTCACAACCCATGACTTACAGTCTAACTGGAACAAACAGACAAAAATACCATGTGACTTTCACAAACTATGCCTTACAGTCTAACT